>JADLZN010003335.1:0-16585 GCA_018155175.1 Sinocyclocheilus anophthalmus
TGATTGGGATAAACCTCCCTAAAACGTATATCATATAAAATGATAGATTAATATGAATATAGCCTATACATAATAATAAAATTATTTATTTTCTTGCAACGGGAGTGGTAGAACGCGATAATCTTTAAGTTTAACAGTGACTGGCTGGATGAGCGGCCAGCGACGCGTCAGTAACCCACCAGTCAGGATCACGGCAATTTGACGGCTTTAATCGGGATAAATCTTCCTTAAACATCAATCATATAAAATAATATATTCACACGAATGCGTTAATAATAATAAAAAAATTAATTAAATTGTAGTGAGAGTCATATGGAACACGTTAAACTCGCAGCTCAATAGCAGCTGGCTAAACTGAAGAGTAGGCAACCCACCAGTCGGGATCATGCTCTGTGACCGACTTAAATCAGGATAAAACCCCCTAAACTGTATATGATCTTAAAGAATAGATTAATGAGAATATATTTATAATAATAATAATAGTAATGCATTTCCTTGCAGCTAGAGTGGTAGAGAACGCGTCAAAATTAGAGCTCAATTGCCACTGGCTGGACTGAGCGGCCAGAGCAGCGTCAGACCCACCAGTCGGTGTTACGGCCATTTGTCTCCTTTATTCAGGATAAACCTCCCTTATACGCTTATGATATAAAAGAGTACATTCATAAGAATGCATTAATAATAATAAAACAATTAATTTCATTGCAGTAAGAGTCGTAGGGAACGCGTTAAACTGGCAGCATGGGTGGACGGAAGCTGCAGTGACCCACCAGTCGGGATCATGGCCATTAGACTACTTATTAAACCTCCTTAAACCTATATTATATTAAAAATACGTTAAAAAGAACATATTCACAATAATAAAATTATGCATTTCCTTGCAGCAGGAGTGGTGGGGAACGCATAGGCATACTCATAGCTTAAAAAGTCTGACTGGAGGAAACTGTTATAAGAGGACATGAACGCAAATATTATATTAATTTACTCAAAGTTGTTTACAAAAACAATGTGGAAATAACAAAAATAAAATCAGAATGATTTCCTTGGAATGAGAGCCAGCAGAGGCTGGCTGGTTGAGCGTCCAAACAAAGCGTCAGTAAGCAACCAGCCATGATCACGTTCATTTGACTGCTTTAATTGGGATAAACCACCTAAAACGTCAATCATACAAAATAATAGTCATAAGAATATAGTCATAATGTATTTCCTTGCAGTGAGAGTGATAGGGTCGTGCGTTTATAAGCTCGTAGATCTACAGCGGCTGCCTGAATCTGCCAGCCAGCCACTGGCAGGTCACGTGAATCAGACTGGCAGCTGCCACCAGCCACTGGCAGCTGCCAGAATCAGACTGGCAGCTGCCACCAACCACTGGCAGGTCACATGACCTGTCAGTTGCGGCTCCTGCCAGCCAGTTGAAGATTGAACCCCCACTTGTTAAGGACCAAAAAGCCCCGGCTTAGCGTGCTCTGAGGCCGGGATAGAGTGAGCTGAGACGGGCTGGACTCCGCTTTGTCCACGGTTAGCGTGTTGATGTATTTCCTCAGCGACCAGAATGGATCAGCTCCAGGCATGACGAAGGGATATCGTCCTCTTTTGGAAGACCAAACAAAGTATTTTCGCTTTCACAATGAAGCACACAGCGTCTTCAGGACATGGCTGCATCGTCAACAATACTACAGCAAGAGTAAAAGTTACGCCTTCTTTCCCGTTGTTGGCGTGAACATTTGGGCGGCGTTTATCAATCTTCGCAGATCGTGACGTATGTAGGTGGGGGCGGCGTTAGAACGAGCCCTTTACGTAGTTGTGGTTCACTCTAACTCTTATAAAGAATATTCTTTGGATTTGAGACTTTAGTCTTTTCAATTTTACAGTTTTTCTTTATGCACCAAGAGCTTGTAACTCCAAAGAGAAAGGAAAATTTGAAATCGCATCATATGACCCCTTTAAAGTAAATTCAAGATAAACAATTTCTCATTTCCCATCAGAATCAGATATTATTTTTATTACACCAAGTTTAGTTGAATTGAATCCTGCTTCATCTTCTCTTCTGCAGGTTTTTGGGTCCTGCTGCAGATGAAGCCTGTCAGTATGTGACTGGAATTGTGGGTAAAAACTTGTTACTCCTGAGAGAGCTGAATCTGAGTGAACTTAAACTAAGACATTATGGATTAATGAAACTTTCTACGGTACTGCAGGACAAACACTGTAAACTCAACACACTGATGTAAGTTTTATCATTATTATGACAATTTTAATACTTATGAACTTGCTGTTGGATGTTTTATGTATTGTTTACCAGAAAGTGTTGACTTATAACTATTGGTAAATATTTAGTTGAAACTGTAACTGTTGTTATTGTTAATGGTGTAACTGTGTTTCCTCTTAACACAGTCTGAATAACAGCGATATCACAGAAGAAGATTGTCATGCTCTGACTGAAGCTTTAAATTCAAACCCTTCAAATCTGACAGAACTTAATCTGAGTGGAACTAAACTCAGAAACTCAGGAATGAAGATCTTCTCGACTCTGTTTAAGAATGAACAATGTAGACTGAAAAAGCTGAAGTAAGTAATTTAGTCAATTTGTAAAACAAAGGCCAACTACTAAAAATACTTTTATCATGAAATTCTCATATTGGTGGACTAAAGTAGCAATAGCCAAATCTACTAGCTGCACAATTATATGTATAGCTTATTTGTTTACTTTCTTATACAGGTATAATTGCATCAGTATTACAGCAGAAGGTTGTGCCACTCTGGCGTCAGCATTTAATTCAAATCCTTCAAACCTGATCGAGCTGGATCTGAGTGGAAATAAACTAGAAAACTCAGGAGTGACTGAAATCTCCGCTCTACTGGGAAACTCTCAGTGCACACTGCAGATACTCAGGTTAGGTTTTGGTGAATTTAAACATGAACAGAATATTTCTGTCAGCAATATCACTTTTCTACGTAAACCATTTAGTATGTATCTGTCTTGAAACATTTCATAAATATTGACAAATGCACATTTTTGCAGAGCTGAGAATTATAAATATCGTAATCTGAACATTTTAACTTGTTTTTACTAAATGAGTACACATTTGAGACTTTATTTTCTTGCTGTTGTTTTTTGCCTCTAGACTTTCAAACTCACAGTATCACCTGAAAAGGTTTAACAAAAAAGCCCCCCCCCCCCGGGGCCCCCTCTGGTCTTCAGCCTGAGATGCAAACCCCTTCACAAACGCTGATAGAGCTGGATCTCACAGGAAATGATCCTGGACAATCAGGAGTGAAGGAGCTCAGTGATTTACTACAGGATCCAAACTGTCAACTGAAGACACTGAGGTGAGAGATGATGAAATAATGCAAAAAAAATTATGTAGCAAGTTAATTATTTGTAGAAATATTATTTCTGTAATAAAGTGTTTCATAACAGTTTAACACTGTTTACCATCTGAACAAGATGCTGTTTTTCATTACCTCAAGATTAGTTTAATTCAATCCTGCTTCTTATCTTCTTCAGGTTTTTGAGTCCTGCTGCAGATGAAGCCTGTCAGTATGTGACTGGAATTGTGGGTAAAAACCCGTTACTCCTGAGAGAACTGAATCTGAGTGAACAGAAGCTAGGAGACACACGAGTGAATCAGATCGCTGCTCTACTGCAGGATAAACACTGTACACTCAACACACTGATGTGAGTACTTCTCATGGTTTAATACTTTATAAAATACCCTTAACGTATAATATTGTTTGATATTTCATTTTCTAAATACTGGCATTGTGATTATTTTTTAGAGGACTAAGATTAGTTTAGCCATCATATAGATTTATCCTTCTTTAGGTATTAGTTGTGTGTTGTGAATGAAATAATCTGAAGAATGTTTCCAGTCTTTTTGTTTTTTGTTTTCACTCTCACTCTCTCTTTTTCTTTCTCTGCAGACTGAAAAATAACAATATTACAGCAGAAGGCTGTGCTGCTCTGACTTCAGCGTTTAATTCAAATCCTTCAAACCTGATAGAGCTGGATCTGAGTGGAAATAAACTAGGAGACTCAGGAAATGAGAAGATCTGCCATCTGTTGGAAAACACACAGTGCAAATTGGAAAAACTGAAGTGTGTATTTTCATTAATGTACATTTCTACATTTGAATTTATAGTGTTAATTTGATTAGATTACCTGAAAAAATAAAACCTGGAGGCTATAATTTCAGTTACTGTCTGTACTCACCTTAGTTTCACTTTAACTTAGACTAATATTCTGTCTAACATCTCCTTTTGTGTTTTGAAAAAAAAAACACACAAGGATGAATGAATAATAACAATTTTCTTCGGGCAAATAGTTTGCTTTAGTAAGATTGTTAGCATTAATCATGTCGATTCCATGTATTTTGCCTATTTTAAAATGCTATTATATAGCATAACACTTTTGCACATCCACTCATTGACAATATTCTTGTAAACTTCTGTTAATTTCTCTAACGATTATTTCGCATCACAAATATTGTTTGAAACATTGAAGTGTTCTGTATATTTTGTTATTTAAGTTAGCACAGTGAACAAGTGGCAAAAACCTAACAGCCTTCTTTCAATATACGGTCAGTTTCAGACTGCATGTATCACTGAAGAAGGTTCTAAGCGCGGGCTTCAGCTTCTGAGACATCAAACCACCCTCACACGCTGATAGAGGCAGGATCTCACAGGAAATATACCTGGACCATGCATAGTAGAAGCAGCTCAATGATTACTACGTATGGACACTATAAATTTGAAGACCATCAGGTGATTTAAAACCTCAAATACTTATTAATTGTAGATTTTCAAAACCTTTCTGGAACCAGTGGCTGCAACAACAATCTTTGAACAATCATGTATCTTGTTTTGACCAAGTGGTTTAATTAATCACTCATAGCCAATATGCAGATGTGGTAACGACGAAACATGTATTCTTTGACATTAGCAAAGTGAAAGCCTTTGAGTATTTTTTTTCAATTGCCCCCTTCAAGTTGTGGTAAAATATCTTTTTGCTGTGTGAGATTTTTACTGATTTTTTAAGGTAACCATAACTTTTATATGAGTAATATTTTTCAAGATGAACACTTACTGGGCTAAAGCAACATAAGTTTGCTTGATTATGTAAGCCTCCACGGGTTGTGTCCTTTAATTACAATTTGTCGCAAATATGAAACATCAGACTTTTGAGAGATTTTATGGTTTGATCTTTGAAATCCCACAAAAAAAAAACCTAAATAGCTTTGATAATAAAATTTTAATATAATTTCACTAAGACACATTATTTGGACATATAGAAGGACAACTGATATTAAATGTGTTTTATTAAAGTAGTCTGCTTTACTGTTATAAAGATCTCACTGACATTATATTATAAGCTTTTAACATTTTATATTTTCTCAGTTTGGGCCTCTGAATAATGGTTTTAAACAACAACAACAATGTTATGTTTACACTTGCTAATATCATGTTCTCTTTAAACGACTGAAGTTTAAAAAATAGTGAGTAACATTAAATTGAGCTAGGAACAACTAAAAACCAAATGGAACCTCACACTAATACATTAACTATGGAAACATTTTAGTGGGGATGATCTGTGTTTGCTGAACTCCACCTATAAGCAGGATGGGAGCAGCAAACAGTATAAAATTACAACAAGATTATCTAATCTAAAATTGTCTTCTACTTCCTGTAGGTTTTTGAAAAGTCCTGCTGCAGAGGAAGCGTGTGACTATCTTACTAAAGTACTGGGTAAAAGTCCATTAGTACTGAAAGAACTGGATCTGAGTGAAGATAAATTAGGAGACCTGGATTGGGAGAAACTCTCAGCTCTTTTGATGGACTCTCACAGCAAACTGGAGAAAATGAAGTGAGTCAACATGATTTTATAGGCAAGGTTATTCATGTAGAACATGTATGCAAATTCAAAGTGCTATACAAAAAAAGTTATTAACAATTTTCATAAAAGGTGTATAAGAAATGTAAAACATATTTTAAATGAAATAAGAGAAAAATACAGAAATAAAATAATACAGTGCAATCAGTAAATCCAGCACAGTGCTCAGATAATACACTGTTAAACAGTGTTTATAGTCTGGATTTGAATGTGCCTACTGACTTTTCTTGTGTTGTTGAACATAAACAAACCTTGTTTTGAACCTTAGTATTTCTGTATGTAAATGTAAAATGGCTTGTATAATCTTAATTGTTTTTTTTTTGTTTTTTTATGCATCTCTTGTATTTTTGTAACTCAGTTTTTGCCATTAGGTATTTCTAACTGGCTCAACCCTATTTTATTCATTTATCATATCCTCATTGTCTCTTAGTAATTGGCCACTGAATAAATTAACAGGCAATAATACTATAAAAGCAATTCTAACTGTACATGGAAGCCAATGTTAGAACCTGAGTGTGAAGTTCTGGTTCTGATCATAATCCTGGAAGCATTGTGCTCTGTATGAGCTGCAGCTGTCTAATGGTCTTTTTGGGAAGGCAGGTGATTGTAAGTGAGGTGATTATAGTCCATTTTGCTAGTGATTTTAGCATGAAACAATTTTATCAAGTTGTAGTGGGATCTAAAAATCATCTGTCTTTCTATATCTTGATATGATAGTTTGCTGATTAAGTTATTACTTGACATCACTGCTGAAATCCTGAATCACACCTATATTCTTGACTTGATGTTTTGTTTTGTGATCCCTAAAATTCTGGATTTACCAAAGTTTTGTGTTAACCTTGAGAATTTCATCCTTTTTGCCAAATACTTTAACCACTGTTTTTCTCGGTTATTTAAAGGAAGAATTGGTGCATCCAACTGTTACTTTGATCAATACACTGGCTCAAGGAGTCAGTGGGACTATAGTCACTGGGTGATAGACTTGGGTAGATCTGGATGTCATCTGCATAGCTGTGATGATCAGTTTGGTTCTTTTTTTATTATTTTGCCTAGTGAAACCATATACAAGTTAAACAGGAACAGTGCAAGAATCAAGCCTTGTGGAATTTTCTATTCAGATTTATGGTCACCAGTGTTCACACAGTAACCCCTCTCTTCTAACTATGACCTGAACTTATGCTTTTTACCCCCCCCCCCCCCCGGGGCACCCCCCCCCCCCCCCCTCTTAAAGCGCCTGCTATCTAATATAAATGCAATAGGTAATATATGTACTTCCTTAAAGCTACACATAAAATATATTATATCAATATATACATATAAACTTCTTTATTCATTATAAAGACTATCAGCCATGTGTGGGTAAACATACTGGGCCTCATTTATCAGTCTAACGTAGAAAAGAGCGCAGATCTGTCCGTACAAATCAACTTGCGACAGAGTTCACGTGTGATTCATGACACATTCGTATGCCGCCAATCTCATCATACGAATGATTGCACGTTGATAAATGTGGCGGAAGAAAACAATCGTCATTTTGAATATCACGCCCCTAAAAACACCCTGTTTAGAAGCCTCGCCCTAGAGTTTACAACAGTGAGAAACGAAACCCGGCCAAAAAGAGTAAGTAATCTCGCTAAAGAGAAATTGATTTTACTCCAAAAACACCCATTTGCCTTGTAATTCCAAACAATTAGGCTACATTAATTTATATAATTTATATGTACATTAAAATACTGGTAAATATAAACAGACTATTTAGTTCCCCTCACTCTACAACAAATAATTTTCATTTGTAACGGTAACAAGATTGAAAGCATAAGTAATTTTAAAATATATATTAAACTATTACCTAAACACAATTATGCTATAGTGGCATTCAATTATAAATAGCATGACAAATGGCAACCAAACTGAAACGTCAGTGGACTCATGGCCCGTCTAATAGGTGTTGTGCGATTGTTATTTATTTTATTCCTTTTATAGACTTAATTTCTGTTTTTGTCATTTCACAGAAGTGCTGCAGGTGCATGATGCGACGATTGGATCCTCATGGTCTTGTTTACGCTGCTATCCGCGACATTCTAATCTTACTGGTTAACGATCGACTAATGAGCTACGTTTGACGGTCATGAAAATAAAAATGAACAAAATGCTGTTATTCTACAATTCTCCACCATATTTACATGCTGCGCGCAAGTTCAGGTACTTGCGTACACGAGCTGAGACCAGACGTGAGATTTCATCGTAGCCACCGCTCACATCCATACCTATTGATAAATTCCACGTTTTGCGTTAAAATGACCGTACGACCAATTTTCTGTCAACTTGTTTCGAAATGAGGCCCACCTGTAATAACAGAACCTATTGTCTCATTTGTGTTAAATATTATTTTATTTTTTTTGCGTTTAGGCTGAATAGTTGTGAGCTGACAGAAAAAAGCTGTTCAGTTCTAGCTACTGTTCTCTCCTCCAAAACCATCCTGAAAGAGATGAACCTGAACAACAGCCGTCTGCTGGACTCAGGAGTCAAAGAGATCTGTGAGGGACTGAAGAATCCTGTGTGTGAGCTGAAGATACTCAAGTGAGTACATTTCACCATCAGTTACGCTCAACACAACAGGAATAACAAAATATATTATTTATTAAATCTAGGAGAGGACAAAATATAAAATTAACTATGCTGGTCAGTGCTGGTAATTTAACATATTAAGCATTTCTTTTGTGGGAAATTCCCTAACCCATCCAACATTTTTGTTAAAGGCTGGGGAAAAAATACATTAATGATAAAATTTTGTTGGTAATCTGCTGGTTTCTCTGGTGCTGCTTCACTCTCAACACCTCTGCTTCCAACAAAAATGGAACAGTTATGTATCCATATTATTGATTTTTTATATTATTTTCAGGCTCAGTAAGTGTGATCTAAATGAGGAAAGCTGTTCAGCTCTAAGCTCAGTTCTCAGTTCAGACTCCAGCAGTCTGAAGGATCTTGACCTGAGCAATAACAATCTGCAGGATTCAGGAGTGAAGCTGCTCTCTGATGGAGTTGGTTCTGAAAGAGAACTGTAAGCTAGAGAAACCTCAGTGAGTTGATGCCTGACATACTAAAGGTTCTTTTTTGTTGGTGTGCTTCCATCTCAGCAAACTGTTTCCTTATAATATATTTTAGATTGTTCAGAACTTTCAAATATCTAGTTAATCTGATTTTACATTTACATTCCTATTCTAGTCTTTCAGACTGGCAGATCTCTGAAGAAGGATATAAAGCTCTGGCTTCTGCTCTGAGATCAAACCCTTCACACCTGATAGAGCTGGATCTCACAGGAAATGATCCTGGACAATCAGGAGTGAAGGAGCTCAATGATTTACTACAGGATCCGAACTGTCAACTGAAGACACTGAGGTGAGACGAAATGAAATAATATAAAATAAATGACACGAAGGATTTTTTTTAAAATAGAAAACATATTTCGCTAATACAGTAATCTGTTGTTATTGTTAATGGTGATTTGTATTAAAAGTTTTAATATAGGTTTTAAGCAGTAATTTCTAGATTTTTCAATTATACCAAGTTTAGTATAGAACTTAATTTAATCCTGCTTCATCTTCTCTTCTGCAGGTTTTTGAGTCCTGTTGCAGATGAAGCCTGTCAGTTTGTGACTGGAATTGTGGGTAAAAACCCGTTACTCCTGAGAGAGATGAATCTGAGTGAAAAGAAGCTAGGAAACAAACAAATGGATCAGATTGCTGCTCTACTGCAGGATAAACACTGTAAACTCAACACACTCCTGTGAGTATTGAATACAACACATTATTTTGATGGGTTAGTATTTTCACATTGTTTTTGTCATTTAAAACTGTCATTTGTTGTTTAGTAAGAAGGTTTTGTGAGATAAACTGAATACTGTTGTCCCGTCTTTGTTTTTCTCTGCAGACTGAAAAATAACAGTATTACAGCAGAAGGTTGTGCTGCTCTGACTTCAGCATTTAATTCAAATCCTTCAAACCTGATAGAGCTGGATCTGAGTGGAAATAAACTAGGAAACTCAGGAATTGAGAAAATCTGTCCTCTGTTGGAAAATGCACAATGCAGATTAGAGAAACTGAAGTGTGTATTTTCATTTATGTACATGTCTGTGTGTGAATATACATTTATTAATGTGTAATGTTTTCTGTATCTTTGTGCTTTTGTTTGATTCACTAAAATTTTATATTAACAAAAAAAGAAGAAAAAAAAAAAAAAGGTGACATGGGAGAAGCTTGAGCAGAACTGAGGACACCAACAGTACTTTCATCAATGGACAACACCAGAAAAGGAACACAGAAAACATAAAGGCTTAAATACACAGGGAGAATTATGCTGGGTTCACGTCATGTTGTAATTACCGTAATTCCGAGATGACAACACGTGACATTTTACTCATAGCTTTCCATGTTCTCGGACTCAGAGGTAGTGCCTAAGTAGTGCCAAAATGAACCTGGCGGACACGTGGTACAGCTGTCACTGATCCAAGTCATAACTATCAGAACATTCCGAGTTTATAAGTTGTAATTGCGAGTTCAGGAGCATGTGAGGGCTTTGCCGTTGATAGTTTTGCCATAGAAACACATAATTCAGAGTAAATTGTCACGTGTTCTCATCTCGGAATTACGACATGGTGTGAACACAGCATTAGACTAACAAGACACAGGTGCAAACAATCAGGAAGTAATGAGGGGAAACACACAAAACAGGGACAAAATTTCCAGCTAAGTTCACAAAATCACAAAGATACAGAATAATATCTTTGATTATAATCAAATTGGATCAAAAAATCTAGATGACTATGGAGACTAAAATGTTATTTTAATTCCAGTTTTTTTTTTTTTTTTTTTTTATACAGTTTACAACATTCAATTTTATATGAAATATTTAGAAATTTAAATGAAGCAAGTGATATCATTAAATCAATCTTTTTATATACAGACTTTCAGATTGTAGTATTACTGAAGAAGGATATAAAACTTTGACTTCATCTCTGAAGTCAAACTCACACCTGACAGAGCTGGATCTTACAGGAAATTATCCTGGACAATCAGGAGTGAAGGAGCTCATTGATTTCCATGGTGTGGATGCTTATAATTACAGACCATCAGGTGATAATTGACTTCAAATATTTCAAAGAAGCCACAGACATGAAGTCACAACTGTGCAACTATGTAGAGGAGACAAATGGATAATTAAATTATGAATTAAAATGACACGAAGTAGAACTTAAATTCAATACCAGTAAATGACTGAATTTCATGAGTCTGGAACTCAAGTTTCTTACATTTTCTCAGTTGAACTGGAGGCAGTTATCATAACTATGACATTAATACTACACTGGACCCATAAGGAGGATGAGAGCCGCAAATGACATCAAATTATAGCATGACTATATAATCTAAGTTCTACTTCCTTTAGGTTTTTGAAAAGTCCAGCTGCACAGGAAGCGTGCGAGTATCTCACTAAAGTTCTGGGTAAAAGTCCATTACTATTGAAAGAACTGGATCTGAGTCAAGATAAATTAGGAGACCTGGATTGGGAGAAACTCTCAGCTCTTTTGATGGACTCTCACAGCAAACTGGAGAAAATTAAGTGAGTGAACATGATTTATATAT
This sequence comes from Sinocyclocheilus anophthalmus, assembly GCA_018155175.1. Lineage (NCBI taxonomy): Eukaryota > Metazoa > Chordata > Actinopteri > Cypriniformes > Cyprinidae > Sinocyclocheilus > Sinocyclocheilus anophthalmus. The sequence goes on from JADLZN010003335.1 coordinate 11,524, forward strand.
TATAACATCTGTGTTTAGTCATTATAAAGGACTTCCAGTTACATGTGGAGCAGATAAATAATGCTGCTTTTTGTGTTCAGGCTGAATAATTGTGAGCTGACAGAGAAAAGTTCAATTCTAGCTACTGGTTCTCTCCGCCAAAACCATCCTGAAGAGATGAACCTGAACAAAAGGCAGTCTGCTGGACTCAGGAAAGTCCAAAGAGATCTGTGAGGGAACTGGAGAATCCTGTGGTGTGACCTGAAGATACTCAAGTGAGTACATTTCACCATCAACTACCCTGGTAATTGCAATATCTCATGTGCGGATTTTAACATAAGCAAATACTGTTTTGCTGACTCAGACATGTTTACATAAGAATGGACTGTCACCACATTTTGGTCAGGGACGGCGTACGCTTCTTGTCATCCTTACTCACCGTTTTGTTGGTGGTCAGAGGGTGGCATCCGGCGCTGCTCCCAGAATACATATGTTGTTAATAGGTGCAAGTAGGAGATCTTGGAAAATGCTAACTTTCAGCTGATAGCACTGAGAGCTCAAACTTCCCACCGAACAGCAACCACAGGCATCAGCTGCATTTATTGTCTGCTGCATATCGTCCGTCGCAAAGCCACGCCCCAGAACGCATTATTAACGCCACAGACCATAATAACAATACACGTTACTAAGAATGGCTACATCAGCGGTTCCCATTCCAGCACATTTCCAGATTGAAAGTAACCCCTGCTGAGAGAGCATGACATTGTGTATTGATCATTCACTGAACACTGTTCATGCACGTAGCTCACTTCTAACCAGCTGGTTATCTGAATCGGGTGTGTTAACTAAGCGAGACATGCACAATATGTGCATGAGGACGGGAATTGGGAACCGCTGGGCTACATCATGAGTCATTCACCGGTGAGAAAACTTTAAAAGTACTACAATACCAGGAAGGAAGATCGTGTTGTTGCTGTTTGTCTGCCATTCTCGCTCTGTCTGCACAGTGTGCGTGAACGTGCTGATGACATATACTGTCTGCGCGAACCGGGTGCGCATAGGTATGCAGATACATAAGTTGACAGGCAGGTAGGAAAGCCATTTAAAATGCTTCCTCCCGGAAGGCGCGTCCTCGCGCCGCAGGAACAACAAAGGGAGGGATGGAGGGGGACTTAGGAGGAAGACAAAGGAGTGGATGTGGGATGGTGACAGGGGATGACAAAGGGCTGGCTGGAAGGCAGGCTGGCAATACTGGAGAAGGTTCAGGTGGAAGACGGACACCCGGGAGGAGGACGACGAACAGAGTCCAGGGTGGAGACTGAACAGAGCGAGACCAATGTGGCAACAGGAGGGACTTTGCAGCAGTAAAGGCGCCAGACATGACCCAGACCAGCAGCCATTTATGGGGACCCACGGCGTGGAGCTGACGGAGAGAGAGCATGGTGGGGAGGGCGTGCACATCCAGTTGGCCGACCGGGGCCAAGCATCGGAGTCAGGTGGTGGAGAGCCCGAGGCTGAGACGGAGAGCCGATGAACCAGGGTGACGCCAAGGATCCGGAGGGCCAAGGCGGACCTGGTGGACTGACGTGCCACAGTGGAGAGAGGAGCTAGAGCCCTAGGTGGACGCCACTGGTCAGTGGGCCAGAGTCCAGGACTCAGAGGCTGGTGGTTAAGACAAGGATCCTCCCAGCCACGACGCCGATGGTAGTACTTGCAGAACCCGCGGCGATCTCCGGTGAGCTGAGGGGCTGCCAGGAGACAGTGGTGGTGATGGTGAGGACTGGTAGAGAGGTGGTGGGAGAGGGAGGCTGGGCCCACACACACCACAAGACCACTCCCAGCACCGGGAGCACCAGCAACAGGGGAACGACCTCCGTGGTCGTTGTCATACAGGCAGACAGTTCAGGACAGATAGATATTTCCAGACAGACAGTTCAATATATGTAGACAGTTCTATCACAGCCTCTGTGGTTGTGACGGGACAGACCGATGATGACAGAAGAATAACCTCAGAATAAAAGTCTATTAAATCTCCTGAGTCCTGCCTAAGCTGACCCTCAGCAGTGGCGCAGTGGGCGGAGCATTCCTTCGCGCTCCCGCACTCCACTGTTTCATCCACCATCGCATGCATTGTAGCCGGCTCTCTCTTATCCCTGTTCAACCGATCCCAATTATGTTTTAGCTCCTATGGGCGAGCCTCACTTCGTCGCGCCTCTTAGTGATGGCTCATCGCATCGGGGCGGGCGCTGGCTCTCCGTCTGTGGTGGGCCTTCCTGGCTATAGTTCTTGGCATAGCCGGGTGATGGTAGGCTCGGCTCTGTGTCAAATAATTTAACAAATCCAAAAGAAAGTTCTCAAAAACAAAATGCGGGGGAACACCTGCATACTTTCACTTTTGTCTGGTATTACTGGCATGTTAACATACGAAGAATAAGCAAGTCAGTATTCTTTATAATCCACAGTATGGTAAATCACGAAGGCAACAGGAGGACCACGTCGAGCAACCTCACATTCCATCCTACAAGCACACTGAACAGACGTAGAGAACAGACTAACTAAAGTAAAGGGTTTACTTATGGACAGACAGGTGAGGATGATCAACTAATGAGGACACAGGTGAACTGACTAACATAATCAAACTCGGGGAAAAAATTCCCTGGGTGTGCAGTTAAAGTGAATACGACATTTTATTATTTTTATATACTGTTGTTAGTATCTTAATTATTTAAACATTACTCCATTTGAATTACCAGCTTCTCATTGTTTGGGACCTCATGACATACTCCGGACCACTAATAGGTCCTTATGCGACAGAGGAGATATGTTCAGACACTATGAACGTGCTGAACCTTTTGCCTAGGCTGAGTTTAAAGGTAAAATAATTTATGAAAATAATGGTCAATTTCCTTGCGCTTCATAACACTTTAATGTATCGTCAGGAGCCACAGGTATTGATTTGGTCTTTTTTTGGTGAACTTACCGTTTTATCTGGGCTATCAAGCATCGTGGATGGCATGAGCACGTGGTGTTTTTGTCGCGCGTATGTTAGTAAATGAGCGTCTGCAACACAAAAAATTGGGGCACACTGGGGATGCTGGCAATCTTCTATCGTCACTTCTCGATGCATTAAGGCACTGAGTAATGACTCAAAGGCATGTTGAATAATTAGTGTGCTGTGGATCTCGCTCTTCGACATCTTGCATGCTGATCTCAAGTTGGAAATACAGTCACTATGGGTGTTTGAATCAGAAAGTACATCTTAATGATCTATATTGTGTCAGTACAGTACCTAATAAATGCTACTTACTATTTTTTCTTTACTTATTTTATTTATGCTTAAATGGTTGGCTTTCAAACATTAAACCATAGAGCTTTTATTTTGGTGGAGAACTGTAGAGAGTTCTTAAAGCCTCTCTTTTGTTGACAACAAACTAATTAATAATACATTAAATGTAATAATTTGTGTTGGTGGTTGGCAGCGTTTGCATAGTTTAGAGTGGCAAATTGTACCAGCATAATTGGAGGTCAAAATGCAAACAGGTTTGGAGGTCTGATATCATTTAAAGCAGTTACTACTTACTAATATGCAAGTCCAAAATTTATTTTTATTGTGACAGGCTTAACATTCACACCAATGACAGGAATATTATGCAACTGATGATGCAAATATTCTACATTTACATGATGCAAATATTAAATATTATATTTTTTCATCTGCTCACCTTCAGAATTGGAAAAATAAAGATTTTTTTCTCTCTCACTACAGGTTTGTCTTTAAAATGAAAGTGAACATTTTTTGTTAATTGAAATAAAAATTTAAATGAAAACTAAAGTAAACTATGCAAACATAAACTAAAAGTAAAACATTTGGTGACTTAGAAACTAAACTGAAACTGTAAAACCCTCAAAAAAGTAAAATAACAACCGTAAATACAATATTTGTAAATACGGGGGGAAAAAACTATATGCAAACTTAACTGATTCACACATTTTTTTTCTAAATTTAGAGTGTCATGTAGAGCCAACTGAAAACACACATGAAGAAAAACACAGACTCCCGGTGACTTTAGAAACAAGGAGTGTTTTAAGTTCAAATGTTTGTGAATTATAATGAGGAACTGAATAATGTCAGTTGCAATTGTTGAAAATTATAGTTGAACACAAAAAGCAGCATAAGTTCATATTTTACAGAGAATTGTAGTTTAATAAAAACAAAATGTAAAAGCTAGTTTATAAAAATTTACGTTTGATAAATTGGAACTGAAGTGAAATAGGTAATTATGTAATCTGTTTTATATAAGATACACACAGAACATGAGACAGTAGATCTTTAATTCACAGAACTGTATACATGTATAAGATGTGAGTGAGTCTGTGCTGTTTAACAGAGCTGTTTTTAGCTGATGATACATACTGATAATTGGCATTCAGCTTCATTTGAATAACATTTGTAACTGTACAAATGATTTCTGTACAGAAATCTGATTCTGATTTATTCTAATTTGATGGCAGGCTAAAACTAGAAGTTGTGTTCCTGCATATCTGTTTGTCTGCATATCTGACCATTTATTCAGTTGTAGTGTGAGATTAGCGCTGCAGTCATTCTTGTCTGGGGATTGTTTCAGTAACTTAGATAATCTCACTGTAACATCACTTGCTTGAATGTATAACAAATATGCTTGTGTATTTATTTTCTGTAGACTTTCAGACTGCAGTATCACTGAAGAAGGTTATAAAGCTCTGGCTTCAGCTCTGAGATCAAACCCTTCACACTTGATAGAGCTGGATCTCACAGGAAATGATCCTGGACAATCAGGAGTGAAGCAGCTCAGTGATTTACTACAGGATCCAGACTGTCAACTGAAGACACTGAGGTGAGTGTTAAAGATAGGTTTAATTATAACATCAATTATTTACTTATCTGTATATTTGTCAGTTTGTGTCTTTGTTCATGCTGTGAAGTTTCTTGCTTGTGGCGTCTTCCGTGTTGGATCTGCCATGGGTACGACAGATATAAAGGGTCAAACCACCGGCGGCAGTTTGTAAATGCTTATTAAAGGTCCCCTGAAGTGCCTTGAAACTT
>JADLZN010003337.1:0-14396 GCA_018155175.1 Sinocyclocheilus anophthalmus
TTTTTTTTTTTTTTTTAAAATATATAATATATTCTATAATATAAATATTATCCGTAATATATATATATCTGACACACACACACTTTTTGTATTATATTTTGGCATTTGAAGTTTTTCATTAAATATATTTTCTTTGATATAATTTTTGAAAATGTATTTTTTAAGCTGCTCTGTTTTCAACATATATTTAGCGTATATAAAAAAATAAATATTTTGGACTGGCCTTTTTTTTCTCTCGCTATATGTGCTTTCTGTAGGACTGGGATGGAAAGATTGCAGTGGTTGTATCGTGAATGGAGTTACAGGCTATGGAATCTTGTTTCCGCCACTGAATAAAAAAATATATTTGTTATCCTCTTTGCAGTTGTGAGTTTAGTCCTGCAATATCTGACTTTATAATTCCGCAATGCAGGTTTTTAATCCTCCAATTAAATCAACATTATATCTGACAATTTTGTTTATATCTTGCAATTCTGAGAAAAAAGTGAGAATTGTAAGATAAAGAGTCACAATTATCTTTTAATTTTTTTAATTACTTTTTTGCTGTGGTGGAAACAAGCTTCCATGCTAGGCTGTGCTCATGTAAGGTTATAAGCAATTCCGCACTAAAACAAAATCTCACTTCACTTTGTGTGTTCCATTATTGAGCTAAACAGGTAGCCCCGACCAAAACTCGCAAGATAATTTCACTATGTCAGGCCCAAGGGGCCTGGGTTTGTCTGATGAACATAGACTAGCATTAGCCGCCTGCTGGTAGGTATCATAATTACACCATTCTGATCCCAAAAATCAAGTTGTGAAGACTTCGTCCACATGTATGATATACCGAAAACCTGTCACAAGAGTCGCTGGTGATGAGCAATGGAAATCCCTTCAACAAAATGTGTGGACAGTGCAGGAATGCTTGCACTTGACATTGTCGGAACCCTTTTGCTGAAATACTCTACTCCAGTGGGGAGCATGTGACCGGCCGTGGAATGCTTCTGCCAGAAGTGAGCCATTTTAAGGACGGCTGGGCAGGGGATTTGCCTGTAGTGCTAATCTCTATTTGGCAAGGCAGCCGGTGGACATTACATGAAAAGCACTATTGAAAAATAGATTAATGAGAGGAGTAATAAAGAGAGAGTGAGAGAGAGAATGAAAACGATTCATCATTTGTCTCGCTCTACATCAGAGAGTAATTGCACTTGGATGAAACTCTTGAACCCCTAGAAAGGGCAGAGTTTAGACGACATCAATCTACTTAGTGTAACGACAGTCAGACCTGTATACACTCCTGCTGGCTGCATAGACAGACACAGTCATCTTTTCTTTAGTCTGATCTGCGCAGATGTTGTTTCCATATTTATTTAATATCTATTCATCATTCGCGGATTGCGTTGTGATGAATGATGTTATTACATTTGTTTGCACAAACATTCCCATTCGTTTCTTTTCAATTTGCTGTTTTATAAGCATCCACATACTTTCGTCAATGACGACTCAAAAGGTACATGTGTAGGCATATGAATTCCCACTCTAGTTCCAACCCGCCCATATTCACTGAATGCATAGTCACACTAGAGAGATTATTATTATTTTTTCCCTGCTTGTTTTTGTTCTATATAACCATTCAGAGGTTGGATTACTTAATCGCCTGCATTGAAGTGAAATAAAAGCTGCTGTCAGTCCACACAGCTCCACACGGCGCATAGCAGTACAGAGAAAAGGCAAATCTTTGTCCTACTGTCCTTCGAGAAGCCTAAAATTAATGACAGTATCGGTTAGAGTGCTGATGGCAAAAGCACACACTGTGCCCGGGCTTGAAACCAAGAGTAAATATTAGGACACGCGATGCAAAATGAGCAGGAAACATTGTGACATGCATAGAGGTACGTGAATGTGGAGGGTTTTTTTCTTTCTAAAACTTGAATATTGTATTATATATTTTATATTACAATAATTTTATTGTCCATCAACAATGAAGTCACAAATGATATAATATCAATTAAATGTTGACAATCAAAAACTTTCTAAAGGCTTTGTTATATCCCAGCATAATTAAAACATGTAATGACAGTGAATTCATTAATACATTCTTGTCTAATAGAATGTTTAAAATTTCACAAAAAAAGACTTGATTAAACTGGAAAAGACCACCGTTTCATAGAATGACCATGTTGCTATAATGAAAGGCTGGACCCGAATGGATTCCATGTGAGAGATGATCTTCATGTCTTCAGTCTGGCTTCAATCGTGATTTAACACTGTAGACATGAAACTCTCAACCTGCAACAAACATCTGATTCCTCTCTCTTCTTAAACTTTCAGAACAGCTGCTCTGTTTCTCTGACATTCTTTCATCTCTTCACTATGCCCAAGCTAGAGCAAGATGGATATTCTCTAACCCCCCCAAACACACACACACCTTTTCTCTGCCACACAGTCCCAAGTGAAATTAAGATGGATCACCATATTTGTCATCTGTTACAGCTGTCATCCTGGTGAAAATAAAGATTAATACTTCAAAATTGCACATCATTTTGGGTACCTCAAAAGCCCAACTGGTTTTCAATTATCTTCTGTCATGGGTTGAGATGTTGTCATAGTTCTGAAAGCACAACTGCTTATATATTTATTCATATCCAGCCAAATAAAGATGTTCTCCCATGATTTAAATTTTTTCCAGTTTTGTAAGATTTAGCATTTAGTGTCTGAATTTATGTTTCTCATGAACTTAATTAGATGATTTGGACCATATAGTGAAGAGAAAGCAGGGAATATCTTCACAGCAAACTTTCAAACTCATTTAATACTGTTTAAAATGTATACCAGGATGCATCAGATGACGCTGATTTAACTGTAATCCAGGCAAAAAGTGTGAAAAACGTAAAAAATGTTTGTTTTCATTCTTGGTAACGACATACTGTAATTCCTATACTTCCATTTGTGTTATTTCATAGATTTGAGGACTTGAGTGTGAGATTTTTATTTTTTTTATTTTTCTTAAATTAACATCAATTTCATCAATTTTATTTTTTTTATTTTAATTTTTTTTTATTTTTTTGGAATCCTAACAAAATGATGTATGCTCTACTTTTGACTGTGTAGTGTAGAGTTTAGACAAAATTGAGTGCTTTCATTTCAATTCTAATGGTGTTTTTTGTTTCATTTCCAACACTCAGCTCAAGTCCTTACTTTAACCATCGGGGGGGGGGGAGCTGGGTGCGTTTACAGTGTCTCCAATAATACGATACTGAAACAGGAATGTAAATAATGATTATACAGTCCAAGCAGAATAGAGGAATGGTTGGTGAGAGCGCCGTAGGTGAAATCGAGGTGTTCAGGAATTTTGAGGTTTGTCGCAGAACATTATTGACTTCCTGTCTCATAATTCGTCTAATAAGTTCAGTCCTCTCAAGGGTTTTACTGGCTACATCTGGGCTTAGTAAAGCCAGTTCACAGCTCTGAGCTCTAATTGTTGCCTCCCGCCAGATTAGCCACGAGTTGTTTAGCATCAGCCCAGTGGAGGTTTAACACATTACTGCCTATAATAAATACATTAATCGGTTTGTCAAGTCTGTATGCATATATGCTGCCTATGAATGGGTCAGCTGCCCGATGTGATGACGGCTCTTGCTGTCAAAAACCGCCACCTCCGCTCAAATGAACAGAAAACGATGGATCCGCGTAATGTATAATACAAAGTACACGGCAGGGACCATCACCTACATAAAATTTGACCATTATAGATGAGTAGGGGGAGGCGAGTCTCTTAATTATAGGTATGAACGGTAATATAGACTGTTTATGGATATCCAAAATATTTTTTTTGTCTATCGGGGAAGACCACCCTGATTCCCCAATGGGAGCACTAATCAGGAGTGAGCGGACCCACCAGGATGGTCCCAAAGGTGATGGACCGTTCTTGAGGCACTTGAGCACTTCGGCCAATACTCTCCTGTAAGCACTCATAATCAGTTGTAATGAGTTTGACTGCTGCCATTTGCTCTCAGTCAACTCTAAATACATGGAATTACCTCATCCGGGCCGAAATATATGGAAGTAATTAACGACAGAGCTACCTCTCACAATCACTTGTGCTTTGAGAGGCTGAAGATAGATTGATGCAAACGTACATTTGTGTACTTTTTAATTTTGCCCTAATCAAATGGAATCTGATGTGTTCCTTGCCTTGCAAAAACATAAAAAATGGATCGAGATTCAAAGGCCGTATGATGTATTTACTTCACAGTGCCATACTTCCTGTACTTGAATTAAAATCTCATTTTTATGGTTTCTCCATTTGCAGGTGCATTGCTGAAAGTTTCACGGTTATAATTTTACCGTATTAAGTTTATAAGGTAATGTCTGTGAGCCGAAGACTTGTATTTCTGTCAGATGGTAATGGCACAATGAAATATGAGTGAATTAAATGACCCATGTGACTAGGCCTTGCTTTATTTTCATTAGCTACAAATGCATTGTCCATACTGAAAAACGAATGGTTTTGTAAATTAATGAATGTGTAAATTTGTTGCAAATCTAAATTATTGAATTGAATTACTCAATTAAGGCAATTGCTAGTTTAGTATTTACTAGGTGACACAAATCAAGCTGGACTTTGCACTCCAGCCAAATTATTTGAATCCAAAGTCATCCTCCGGAAATTGGGAGATGGGAACAAAATGCTACAGTAGAGCGAACGGCTGAGGAATTTAATATGGCACATTTACAAGAGCCTTCCTTTGCCAGATTATCAGAGCATGCCCGGCTGTTTATTAGATTAAAGAAAACAGCACAAATTCATCACATGCTGCGCTGACATGAGAAGATGTACAGCTGACCGCACTCCCTCTCAACTGAGGTCTGATTCAAGCCCCAGTTCATCCATCTCATCGGATTATCGGCACTGATCTCTGGCCTGACCGAACCGTGGCCTCCGCATTTGCTCCAGAGCGGTTGACCAGACTAGTTTACATTGGCTAGCAACAGTGTGTTAAGCATGTTTGTTCATAATGGACAGCGGCCATAACGTGATAAGCAAAATAATTCATTGGTTTGAAACTTTTTAAGAGCAGAGGATGTAGGGAATGTGGGGAGTCTCTAGGAGCAGCTGGCCCTGAAAATTACTCTCGGCAATCACAGGGTGCAACATAAGCCAAACGTGATTAAGTTCAATCCCATTCTAATAAAGGCACACATATGGAACCCTAGCTGGGGTTGGCAGAGGCCCCAGTCAAACAGTGCCCATTTAAAACGCTCCCAGGGTCGTCTCCCTTTCACCAGCCTCAGCCACTAATACCCTTCACAGTGATTGTGCTGGTGTTTGTTGACTCCATTATTTCGAGTAAAAACCTTTTGCTCTCACCTCAGCCGTTCAGATTTGCAGCAATTACACAGACTCGTGTTGACTTTTCCCAAAGTGCTTAACTCCTGTTTTTGTACTGTAGAAACAGAATTCCATTACTGTAAACCTCCTCAGGTCAGTGTTTTCCCATTTAGGAGCTATTTTGAGCTGGGACACATCATTGTAATAGTCTTACTTGAAACTTACGTGGTTGTTGTTACAGGGCTGAAGTGAAATCAAAGCGTGTTTTGTTTGTTTTTTAATATTGTTTAGTCAATATTGTGTTTGTCTGGTTTTGTTATGATGTGTTTTCTGAATTATTTCAATTATTAAGGTATAAATATTTTTAATTATTTTTTAAATTTTGATTGAAAAATAATATACCCTACAGTAATTAAATTAAATTTAGTTTGTAAATTAGTGTAATGTTTATTTTATTGTTTTAATGAAAAAAAATGATGTTTTGGTTGTGCTTGTAGATATATACCTTTTTTTTAGCTGTGCGTGCGTGCGTGCGCGTGTGTGATAACTTTTGATTATTTTAAATTGACTGATAAATTATATGCAGTAATGTAATTGAATTTAAGTTCAATTAATTTAATATATTAATTATACGTCGCGCACACACACACACACACAACATGTTTTGATTATTAGTACAGGTGCATCTCAATAAAATTGAATGTCATGGAAAAGTTCATTTATTTCAATACTTCAACTCAAATTGTGAAACTCGTGTATTAAATTAATTCAATTCACACAGACTGAAGTAGTTCAAGTCTTTTTTTCTTTTAATTGTGATGATTTTGGCTCAGATTTAACAAAACCCACCAATTCACTATCTCAACAAATTAGAATATGTGACATGCCAATCAGCTAATCAACTCAAACACCTGCAAAGGTTTCCTGAGCCTTCAAAATGGTCTCTCAGTTTGGTTCACTAGGCTACACAATCATGGTGAAGACTGCTGATCTGACAGTTGTCCCGAAGACAATCATTGACACCCTTCACCAAGGAGGGTAAGCCACAAACATTCATTGCCAACGAAGCTGGCTTTTCACAGAGTGCTGTATCCAAGCATGTTAATAGAGAGTTGAGTGGAAGGAAAAAGTGTGAAGAAAAAGATGCACAACCAACCGAGAGAACCGCAGTCTTATGAGGATTGTCAAGCATAATCGATTCAAGAATTTGAGTGAACTCACAAGGAATGGACTGAGGCTGGGGACAAGACATCAAGAGCCACCACACACAGACGTGTCAAAGAATTTGCTACAGTTGTCGTATCTCTCTTGTTAAGCCACTCCTGAACCACCGACAACGTCAGAGGCGTCTTACCTGGCTAAGGAGAAGAAGAACTGGACTGTTGCTCAGTGGTCCAAAGTCCTCTTTTCTGATGAGAGTAAGTTTTGTTTTTCATTTGGAAACCAAGGTCCTAGAGTCGGGAGGAAGGGTGGAGAAGCTCATAGCCCAATTTGCTTGAAGTCCAGTGTTAAGTTTCCACAGTCTGTGATGATTTGGTGCAATGTCATCTGCTGGTGTTGGTCCATTGTGTTTTTTGAAAACCAACGTCACTGCACCCGTTTACCAAGAAATTTTGGAGCACTTCATTTTTCCTTCTGCTGACCAGCTTTTTGAAGAGCCTGTTTTTATTTTCCAGCAGGATTTGGCACCTGCACACACTGCCAAAAGCAACAAAAGTTGGTTAAATTACCATGGTGTTGGTGTTCTTGACTGGCCAGCAAACTCACCAGACCTGAATCCTATAGAGAATCTATGGGGTATTGTCGAGGAAAATGAGAACAAGAGACCCAAAAATGCAGATGAGCTGAACGCCACTGTCAAAGAAACTAAAGCTTCCATACCACCTCCGCATGCCACCAACGCATCACCTCTGCCACCCGATTGGGCGTAATAAAGCAAAGGAGCCCCCTACCAATATTGATTTCATGGACAGTAATTAACATGACTTTCCCAGAAGCCAAACACTCCAAAATGTTTTTTTTTGGTCTTATGAAGTATTCTAATTTGTTTAGTGAATTGGTGGGTTTTTGTTAAAATCATCACAATTAAAAGAACCAAGACTTAAACTACTTCAGTCTGTGTGAATTTAATTTATTTATTACACAAGTTTCACAATTTGAGTTGACTTACTGAAATAAATGAACTTTTCCCCGACATTCTAATTTATTGAGATGCACCCGTATATTGATTTTTACTTATTTGATAATTCATATATATATAATATATATATAGATATTATGGATATATACTATATATATAGAATATATTAATGTGAATCTAGATTCTGGGCAAAATCATATGATGTTTTTAAAGGGGATATATTTATCCTCACCTTACAACATAAAAATTATTTGCGTAGTTAACTCAAGTGCATAACTCAAACAAACCAGTTCCAACAAAAATGTCTTCATGAGAAAACCTTGTAAATGTATAACTACATTCAATAAACAATCAAACCACTTCTTTCAACAGACTCATTTGAGAGGTGCAGACTACAGCAGAACTTCTAGAACTTTAATACATTCTCAGACATGATCCGTGATTTGTAATCCTTCAGCCTGGTTGTTCCTTCCTTCCAAATCCTTGGCTACTTTTGATGCCCCAGCCCCTCTAGCAGAGAGAATGGGGAAGGATGGGAATGCTTGCATCAACCTTCTCCATGGCAACATGCCTGAAGCCTGTCCTGAAATGTCTGGGGGTCACAATGATGACAAAACAGTATTTAACCGAGCACACTGCTCCGGCTATTTACAAAAGGGCTGGAGGGAGGGGATAGAGCAGCTTCACAAAAGTCCATTTACAGTACGGGTCAGTACATCTCAATACCTTTACAATTCCAGTCAAATTCTTTGTTTCCCCCCCAATGATAATAAGTATCTAGCCCATGCCACACACAAAAGGGCGGCCGGCAGTTTATGGTCTCCGCTGACATTAACTCAACAGATTTCGGCTCCTCTCCATTAAACTGCTCTTTCTGTTCTCTATAACACCATTAAACTTCTCCCTTTCTTCCTCTGTCACATGGGTCATTTCGAGTGTGAAGCAATCGGAGAGCAAGAGATGAGGCAACTTGCCTTTAACAATAATTAGTTCCTCTGTATGGCGGAACAATCTGCCTTTTGCTGAGCACCAAAAGGATTCTGCTGTTAAGGAGACATTAGCTGCCGTAACAAAGGGGTCCCGGCCTTCGGAGCCGTTCGTCTCACATTAGCTCATAGTCCTGCTTCCGTTTCAGCCTGGCTTTGAGTCAGGACACAGCGATGGGAGAAATCTCCCTGTGTGTTTGAGCTGCACGCATTATGCTCCCATCCCAGTCTAATCCTGCTTTTACAGGGGTCAAAATAAGGTCAATCCTCAGAGCATACACACAGGACATGATGCTGGGGATTGTGCACACGTCGAAAGACGGAAATCTCACACATTGAGGGTTTTAGTTTCAAAGTATCTTAGGGAAAGAGAAACTTGAAGAGACTTGAAGAACTTACAAAAATGTAAAATCTTACAATCAGATCAAATGTCTTAAAAGTATAAACTGTTTCTGTATCATTCTGTTTTCTGAGTTTTGCCATGAACAATTAATATAAATTGAGTTACAAATTATTCATGAAGCCAAAAGTTTTACATTTCAGCTTGTGCATAGCAGGGCAAATTAAGGTAGAGGAAACCAATTAAATTAAATAAATTAAATTAAAAAAATATATAAATGTGGCTTGGCTGTCCCCTTTTCAAGGTGATCAGGCCACGACTGGAGAAATAACATTCCTAAACTCCTGAATTACATTCAACTTAATCTACCGCAATGAAGCCATGCTATTCAAGCCAAATCAAATATATTTATTTTGGTAATTTATGATATTTTTATAAGAAGGTAAGTTATCAGTACCTCCATATTTAGGCATACAGTGTACATTCTCTTGTTTTACATAAGAAATAAAATGACATAAATTAGATAAAATTTTTAGCCAAGTACACACCCTCATAAAAAAATGTTGCATTATATTTATTGGTTGTTAACATATTGTTATGTAGTTGTTATGTGGTTATTAGAGTGTTGCTAGGGTGATTGAGTATGTTTTGACATATGCACACAACAAAGTTTAACACTTTAAAAAGTATGTAGTAAGTGTGAGCAATAATAAAAGTGATGCTTGCTTTAGGAAACACCGCTAACAATATAGATTTATAATATCAGATGTTATTGACAACAGCCTGAAAAATAATTACTGGCTATCAGTATCTGCCAAAATGTCTATTTCCGTTTGGTTTCCATTAGTTACTTGTGTTAGTCTATGATTAGTATCCCACACTTCCAGCTCATGACAGGATGACCAATGCACTCTTTAAAGGTGTGTGTGACAGGTATGGCTACTGGCAAAGAGAGTAAGTGTGAGAGAAAGATTTGCGGGACCTCCACATTCTCAGTGCAGTGTCGCCTCCATGTTTGCTGTCCTCTTTTACCGGGGTACCCCGTCATGTATCTTCTCACTCATCAGTTGAGAGTCCCTAGTGTTGGTGATAGCTCAGGCCTCTTGGACAGAGAGAGGACAGGGGCGACTAACAACCCAAACCCCCACCTCCAGCTGCCAGGATAGGGCACACAACTGACAAAGACATTCTTGAGTCTGTCGACAGAACTAGCTGTGGGTGCTGAGGGACCCCTCCCATCAGCACAAGAAGGTTATTTCCTCTGTGCCCTACCTGCCCCCACAAACAGGCCCAAACTTAGAAGCACATATACATAGACATGCATTGCCACTCAACGCCATGACTGACTTTGTCCATGGTAACCCAATATGTTGTCCTTTGATTGAGCATGTGAATTTATAGTTGACTTAAAGTCTGGGTCAGTTTGCAGCTTATTCTGGACAAGAACTCCCCAAATAGACAGGAAGAGATCATATATCTGTTATGGAAAAAAATGAATGCAAAATACGGTGCTGCAGTCTATGAATGGCATGGAAAACATTGACGAAAACAAATTAAATGTAGACTTGTCAAATTTTATGTTCATCCAAAAGTAATACTATGATGTAGAATTATTGAATCTCGGCAGGGAGATTCTCAATTCTTATCATGTTTTGCATTAAACGTCAATGTAATAAATTTGGGCAGTTAAATGTTACGTAGTGTATGCAATGTGCAATATAAATAATTGAGATACAGTATGTTGATGTATTATGTTCTGTTATAAAAAAGACTGTTTGGTATATGTTGTGGGGTGTTACCCATGATGATAATGGTTGTTTTTTTTGGCACAGAGTCAAGAGGAATGGATTGACGAACAACATTTTTTCAAGAAGTTGAATCCATGAATTAAAGGGGTCATAGGATGCTACATGCACTTTGACAAGTTGTTTGAACTGAAATGTGTGTTGGCAGTGTGTGTACACAACCACCCTATAATGATAAAATCCACCCACTCCTTTTTTTTAAATCCCCATAAATCATAACCCCTTTCTCAAATCGAGCCGATCTCGACATCACAAAAACAGGCCCTTCCCACTATAGTTTGATTGACAGAGGTTTCAGAAAGATAGAATGGCACTCTTAACTTAAGACGCCCGACCGGAAGTGAAAGCTGGATTCAGTCAGCCATTGTTTCAACTGCCGGAGCCAGTAGTTGTAGACAAGAATGACTGCTAAGCGATTGAGGTGTTCTGTTGTTGGGTGAATGAACAGCAGTCGTCATTTACTCCAACATCTGAGCCGCTGAAGATGCAGAGGATTACGTTTGTTTTTGAAGGGAATGCGCCCCCGATCTACTTAAATGCGTCTATGTTCACGTGAATCATTCGTGATCTAGCTTCACCTCCAGAAGACGCGAGTATAAGTTTTTTAATGATTCTTTGCAAATCGCCTTTCTTAATAAAGTGCTAATTAGCAAGTTTCACGATGAATGCAGCGAAAGTAAACAGTCCCTCAGAGAGTAACCTGGAAGAGAGGGGCGGGGTCAGCAGAGCTAATTAACATTTGCTCAGAGCGCCCACCTCCATCAACCCCAAAACACCTCTGTTATGATCTGTTTCTGAATCACATCTGCTCATCTTTCCTCTCAATCTTGGTCTGTTTGTTCATTTGTCCACCCATCTTTATCTATATATACAATGTATTTCCATATTGCATGTACATGTTTATAGCAAATGAGGGCTTTTTTTATCCATAAATCATGCCTGAGTGTGAAAAGTAAAGCCTGTAATGACATTCAGTTGAATATTGATTAGATATAAAGGTGTGGTTTGATTGCTGATACATTAATATACCGCAGTAATCGATAGGCAAAGCGTCTATGATAATTACAGGTTCTTTTTTTCTCAGTGTTTGTGCTTAATGTATATGAAGTATACATCTAGATTTGGATAAGGTTTAAAGGATATAATTGCAGCTGTGAATTTTTTTGACTATTACGAAACTGCGTTACATGGTGGAGGTGTTATAAAGCTATAGCTTGTGTTAAGACAACAATGAAAGCAGCGGATTTTTTGAAAGTATCATCACAAAGCTGTGTTCATATATAGGCGTTAAAAGTATTTGAAATCTCTAGAGTATTACAAATGTACAGACCGACTGTCGTAGTGAATATATTCAAAACAATATATTCACAATTTCAGACAGGATGAGGCAGCTATGGAGATGCAATGAAATACAATACTTTCAGAGCATCAGTTCGGCGTATTTCGCTATAAAACGCTAACTAAAATTACGACATCTTATCAATAATCCCTTCGTCTCAAAGACGATTGTAGCCCTAGCAGTGTAAAAGGGCTTGCCTGATTACTGCATACCATCCTTTGCATGGACATCCAATGTAAAAGCGCTTCTGCATGCATTCAACAACACACATGGAAAAGAAAAAACATTGAGAAAGTCTGTTTTCCAGAGACGACTGACAAGCATCCTCAGAGTGGCGTATGTTATGTCAGATATACAGTCATTAAAACAGGATGTGATGGAATCGGTGAAGGTGAATATGAGAGGATGAAAAAGTCATTGTGTTCTAAACTATGCTTTCTTTAACAAAATTATGATGAGCCAATTATATATATATATATATATTGCATACACAACACACACACATATAATATCTATTTATACCGTATATATATGTATGAATAAATATCCTAAACTATGATCAAATAAGTAAACGTGATTCATCTAATCTCAGTACTTTTACATACTCTAATCAATTCATTTCAACATTTTTCTAATCAAATATCGTATTTTGCTTAGACACATGTCAAAAAATGGGTTGTGAACAGTTTCATGTTGACTTTAAGTGACTTCAAGAATGTCATCACATTCTTGACACAAGTTCATGTCTTTTCGAGAGACCAAGAAAAGTGTCCCATCCATTAAGGCTGAACGTTAACGTAATGGCTGCAATATGTCGCTCACTTTTCCAAGTCATCTTAAGCGATCTCTGCTTTCTCTAAACATTTCCTTAAAACTGGTGAAAGCAGGTAGCACGGCTTAGCATAGGTTCAAACCCCACCCCTCACTCGTTGAAGCTCTTGGGCAGAGGAAGTAAAAGTGTTATTAGGTTAGGAAGTCTTGCATTTGCAAAGGGTGGAGTGAATGGCGCACCACGCTCTTGGATATGGCAGTATTGCCTCACTGAGAGACTTTTAAAGTTTTCAAAGAGAATTTGCGTAGCTTTGATGGCTAGAGGCTACCTCTCATTCGGCCAGAGTAACAGCAAACATAGTGGCAAGGAGATCTGCCAAGTATTTTGGCAGTGGAGTGAATGTAATTCTGAGAAAAACCTTGGGCAGTTGAACGTGTTTAAACTGGGGTGGTAGGGTATGTACTGTTTAGTAACCATAGAGCTTTTCTACTTCTCAGCTGTAAATTGCATAGGTCCTGAGCCACTTGGATTTCAAAACAAATGGTGTTCTGCTATTTTTTGCCCACATTAAAGACCCCATGAAATGGTTTTATAAAAACAATAAATCAATAAATAAAGTCACTAGTGTAAAAACAATAAAAATATGTTTTGTGATTTATTTGTTACTTAAAAAATATTATTTCATAAGTACACATGGCTTCATTTTAATGGAGAAATATACCTTTGCATATGCATAATGGTGTAGTTACATTATCTACCAGCAGGGGCTAAGTATTGACACTAACCAGCCAAACCTAGTTGGCACTAGAGGAAGGAGACTTTCTCATTCTAGGGAGCATTTAATCAACCACATTTTAAAAATGGCCCTAAACAGATGAAACTATCAATATTTTGCTTCATTTTTCAGAAAGGCTGAAAATTTGAAATATACTTATACATAAAATAAAGTCTAACATTTCAATAGTCTCAAAACTAACTGGATTAAAAGCTGCAACAGACAATTTTGATTTCATGAGGTCTTTAACATCAACACAACAGACCAAGCTAGAGAAACCATCTTTAGTTATGAGGATAGGCTACAGACTAGACATGTTAAATGTACCAATATTTAATTTGACAAAATCTTCAGAATCCCTTGTTATTAAATCAGGGATTGAGATTTTTTTTTTAAATTAGATTTCCCCCACATCCAAGTGTGGTGCTTTGAAATGCTCATTTTAATTGGTGCATCTCACTCTCCCATTGCTTAATTAAACCAAACTACGAAATGAACAACCTTGATGGCATTCAACCGTGAAAGTGGGCTATTACACTATAACTAATATATTAAGCCTACTAACATAGAAAACTATTTGCAAAATCTTGTAACCTTAAAAAAAACAAGCATTTATAATATTGCACATACTGTTAATCTCACAGAGAAAAATATTTATATTGATAAAGATATGAATACTTATTTCTAATTTTGTAAGTATCATTCTTACTACATGCATGCTACAAGGACTGTGTACCAGACATGCATCACAAAAGTAGTAGAATATTTCCTATCTCTTACAAAAGCTATTCAAGGAAGCATCAATTTCATACAAGATTTATCCAAATTCTCCAGCATCATATTATGAGCAGGATGCACCATGAAATGGCACAAAAATGTAAAAACAACATAAAAATGCAATAAATAGCGGCAGTGAACTTCATCTTTG
>JADLZN010003338.1:0-124183 GCA_018155175.1 Sinocyclocheilus anophthalmus
CGGTTAGAAAAATCAGACTACGTACATACTATGCTGGTGATGAAATTTACATCCACCGCACTGTCTGTAGTGCACACCCCCAGTTTACACATAATAACCCAAGCTGAGCTAACCACTGTATGATTTCTACAGTTTTTTACGATTGTTGCCTGTCAGTTTGTATGATATATGTTGTATCTATGATTTGTCACAAAGGCTATTGGTCAGAATATGTGAACATGATACATTAAGCGAAATTGTCTTGAATGGAAGAACTGTAGCCGAAATCGTAGAGTACTGCGAGGCTGGCTGTAGTCACAAATGGAAACAAGATTGTGATGGACAAAAGTATATTCCATTTAATACGTTGTAGTTTTACAGTTGTTCCATTATGGTTGAACGAAATTGTTTCAAAAGTTGAAAATGTCTTTCCACAAATTTTTAGTGAACGAAAACGGGGCGTAACATGTTAATGAAACATAAAATGCAAGATTTTAATTTAAAGGGGTCATATGACGATGCTAAAAAATAACATTATTTGGTGTAACGAAATGTGTTTATGCTTTTAATGTCAAAAAACACTATTTTTCAAATACTGTACATTATTGTAGGTAATCTATGCCCCGCCTCTCTCAAACACAAAGTCCCTCCTTCCGACAAGCGCAGTCTGCTTTGATTGGCCAGCTGACCCAGTGCATTGTGATTGGGCGAACACCACAAGCACGCGTCGGAAATGTAACGCCCCTTACCAGAATCATGAGCTTCATCTTTCAAAATAAATGTAAAGACAGAGCCCGAAAGGGGAACAGAGTCGCGTGACAGACACCGTGATGAAGCTGGTCTCTCTCGCTCTCTCTCTCCCACACACACACGTGCACGCATGCACACTCACGATGCGCAAAACTCCGCATTTGAAAAGTCAATAGCAAATACTTAAAACTAATAACAAAACAGTAGCTGATTCAGAAGCGCCAGATTGTCCTAGCAAAGTCAGAATTACCTCCTCATGAACATACCTTCATGAAACGGTCGTCCATAAAATGAATTGCTGTTCTGTTCTTATGTTAGGATAAATCCAGATGATAAAAAATAATGGCTACAAAATGTCCTAAGAGGATAATGAAACGTTCAAAGCACGTTCTATAAATAGCCTAAATTAGCGTCGGGCGATAAATTATATCATATCGAGATTATGATAAAAATTGTTGTTAATAATGATGATAAGCTCTGGACAATTTTACTCTATATGGATTAATCTAACATCCTATCACACATCAGAAATAAATGTTACAGCAACCAGTCAGAGCATGTCGCTAATAAGTCTGCATGTTCTGTGTGTCTGTGTGAATGCGTGGAGTAGTTTCACTTGATACATAAACTCAAACACACGTGACTCGCAGTGTTTCAGCGTCTGCGTCTCAATATATGAGAACACATCAACTTCATCTCCAGAGCTGCTCTGAGAGTCACTTCACCAGCTTTATGCAGTTTCATTTGAGAAAACATATGTCAAATACCCGATGAACCCTAAAACTAAACTGAAACGACCTTCACTGGACAACAGTTCAATAAAAGTTCGGTTTAACTTGAAATTGTGACAGAAATATATTACTATTGTATACTAAAATATAATTCTCAATGTAATCATATTAATAATATTTTTAAGGAATATTATACAACCAAGTTTTTTTTTATTATTATTAATTTATACAGTTTTGTTGTGCAGCATCATGTCTGATAAAATAAAAAAATAAAAATGCAATGTTTTGCAATTGATTTTCATTTGATTACATTTTAAAAGATTGATTAAATTGTTAAAGTTTTATTAATTCATTTAACTAGACACCATTTTTTAAGATAATCTGCCTGGTATCATAAAACACGAATCATAGAAGAAACAAATTGAAAACACAGAATGTAGGGAAAATAAAAGGCATTTTTTTTTTGCATAAATGCAAGATATCAAGGATTATTTTATATTTTTTTTATATAAATAGAGAGCTTATTTTATCCCTTCAGGGAGCCTCACTCACAAAAAGGTTGGAGACCCCTGATTTAGAATTTTTTCAAACTTTCAAGGCTTTGGCAAGCCAACATTTTAAAAATACATCCATACATATTTATTTCAGCTTTAATTGTACGTCCTTACATTCAAACTCGAACAGCAAATCTGCATTCAAAAATCAGAAACTGAAAAGACATTCTCAATTTAATTTTGAATGGAAAATCCTGCCTGGTACAGTGTTTGAGCTGGCGTTTGAATGCCTACATCTCTGTTGTAAGATAAAAAGTAATTTTGAGTCATAAATGTGATTTAAAACTAACGTCTGTGTCACAGCTCTCTTAAAACACTACATTACATTGCATTAGTGACACATTAGCATGACGTTGGATTTCCGAAACCGGCAGTATTGCTGCCAGACCTCTCCTTCCCCCACACGGCTCTCTTTTGTGAGTGCACATGAGATGACCAGGGCCAGGCAAGAGGCTTTCAGCTCACCACAGATTCACAGGGATATCATGGTTTTTAGGGCTTGAATCAAGCGGCTTACCCATTTAATTTGTGAGATTACTCCTCTAATTTCTCACTAAAATAAACCACTCAGCTCCGACATATGGAATGTTTTAAAGTTTTCTCCATGTGAAACCCTACTCGGATCGCATTAAACAATTGTGTTATGCTCTGGGTCACATGTACTACACTTTTACTGGCAGCTCATCTGTTAATGGTGTAGGATCTCGCACATGCAAATACAGCATGTTCACTAACACATACACGCTGGCATATGCCTCTGGTGCTTAATAGCACAGCACCACTCCTCCACATCTCTGACGTCAGTGAGTTTTGCACATGCTCACGTGACTCACACTTTTGCTTTGCACATCACATGATCAAAGAAGTAATCTGATATCATCTGGCAGTGGGGAATATGAATGGGGACATGCCACCTCCTGCGCTGCTGTCTGTCAGCCTGCACTTGTAAAATGTAAAAGAAAATCTGTCCGATGCATTTTTCTCTGCTGCCTAATGAAATTTAAACAGCCTAATGTGATGCTCTGGGTCCTTGGGACTGTTAGTCTTGATGTCTGTAAACCCCACAGAATCATGATAATGTCTCTGCTAGTAAAGGAAGATAAAGACGATAGCGAATGCATGAAAATCGACACCTAAATACATTTTACGTTATTTAGTACTACAATGCAGGGTTACAAATGAACTCCACTTCACTGAAGTGTTTACTGTTGTCTTGGATCAATAAGAAGGTCTTAAGGTAAACAGACTAATTGTTACTGATTGCTATGAACACGGTGATGGTCTAACGCTGAATAAAAACGGTTAACTATTCATGGGCTTTGATGAAACGCAGACCTGATGGACTAGCGCGAGATAGAGTCAGTGAGCTGTGGCCCGTTAATACTAGCGAGGTCAGTACGTTTATGTCCAGAAGCCATTTTCCCCACTGCTCCATTTAATTTGGACATGTAGCCGTAAATTACAGAACGTTGCGGTGCTATGTTATGCTATGAGTAAAAAATAGCTTGTTTTGATACAAGTAAACATCTCAAATGAAATAAAAAATTAGACGTTTGTGTTAAGTAAATCTCTGGAGGGAAGAAGAAGAAAGAATTTCCATCTACATCTATATTTAACAGCACCTTTATTTTTGAACTTTACCTTATTTTCAGGTTAAGATGGATTATTTTAAGATTACTTTAAAGAAACAACTCGCCCAAAAAGAAATGTTCTGTCATTATTTACTCACCCCAGTGTTGTTCCAAATCGAATGACTTTCTATTTTCCGCACACAAAAGGAGACGTATATATGAAACTGCCACTGAACTGAGGCTTTCAAACTTTAAAAAGGATGCAAAAGCATCATAAAAGAATGATAAAACACACTACATTCAAAGTTTTCTGTCCAAGTCACATGACAGCTTTGTGTGAGGAACATCATTCACTGAATTCTAAACTGAAATTCATTTCTCTCTTTAGGATGTTCAGTAGCATTGTCTGGTACTTAAAAAATAAAAATAAAAATAGTTTTGAATCAAATTATATAATGAATCAATTGACCCAGTTCTCAGGTTGGATTATTTAGCTCTTAAATTCAACTTATTGACTCCATGATCTGTTCACAGCCGTTTACAGCCCACATGGAGGGGCAACCAGCAAATAACTTAAATTTCAGTCTGTATGTCACCCAAAGATTATGAATGATGTCAGAAGACTTAAAACATAGTGCACAAGTCATATGGACCGCTTATTTAATACTCTTATGAGGCTTTGATACTTTTAAAGGGGTCATCGGATGTAAAATTCACTTTTACATGGTGTTTGCTTATAAATGTGTTTTAGCAGTGTGTGGACACAACCACACTACAATGATAAAAATCCATTCAATTTAAATCACCCAAAAACTTAAAACAGTTCCAATTTAAAAGCCGTTTTGATTTTCTGAGCGTATGACCATGATTGTGATGGACTGTCCCAATGTGGCATATTACACTCTTGTTCAGTTGTGCGTCGGTCCAGCTGTTCTCGCGCTCATTCAAGCGTAAGCCTGTAGCGACACAAGGTCCGTACGCAAGGCAGGCATCTGCGTAGTTAAATGTAAAAGTGAGCAAAGAGTCTTCATTCTCTCCGGACATCAGAGCAACTGAGAGGCAGTTGCATTCGCTTTGTTTGGATGGTAATGCACACCAAATACACAAAAAAACAGAGGGGTGGGTGAGCCGTAGTTGATTTAGCATTTAAAGAGAAAGCACTGAAAACGACTCTCGCTGTTATGACAAGTAAAAAGATGGTGTTTTACATGACCATTGGAGGGAATTTAACCAAAGTATGTTACAGACATTTAATGAAGGGGAAAAAAACCTACACATGTTTCTATCTTTCGGTATGCTATCTGTTTCTTTGCATTATCGACAATTAACAAAAGCAAAAAGACCTCAACACTAGCTTCTCTATTCTGTCTATTCTCTGGCTTCTTTTTATTTATGAGATTATTTAAAAAAACCCTTGCTATGTGTACTGCGTTAAGATAACTGAGACTTGTCATAGCACTTGCATAACATTGCTCTTTTGTTGATTTTGATTGCTTTGTCCTCATTTGTAAGTCACTTTGATTAAAGTGTCTGCTAAATGACTAAATGTTAATGTAAATGTACCAACTTGTGGAAAAGTTGACCCCTTTAAGTTTAAAGGCCTCAGTTCCATTCTTTGTAACCACCTTTTAGGTTTGGAATGTCATAGGAGTGGGTAAATGATTGCAAAATGTTCATTTTTGGATGAAGTGCTACTTTAAGTGTCACTTTGCCACAATTTAAATGAAATGCAGCATTATGTCAAGACAGATTTGGCACTGGTGACATTGGCGTGCAGCAAAGGATGCATTTGATCTGCATCACAGTATCAGGATTACAGACCAGAAAAAAAAAACACAGCTGTGACAGAGACATTTATATAGAGGCAACTGTAACTCATTTCTTCCCAAAACAGTCAAGCTAAGCTGATGACTCTCTCAGCACATGCTCAAGAGGTGGTCTCACTCTGCCTGTGAAAAACAAGAGACTGAATGACATCATCTCTGCATGCACTGTATCGACTCACATTGCAGTCCAGTAGATCTATACTGTCCAGGCTCTTGCTTCTGTGGATGCGGCCCTTGATCCTGCGCAGTGATGGTTTGCCCTGACTCGCAGCCGCAGCAGGTGGCGTCGCAGCAGAGGCAGCGGGGGCATCTGAATCAGGTGGCACCCTGCAGTGGAGAGACATTAGCACATAATCATACGGCATGCTGGGATCATTAATGTCCAGTCAGACCAGATGCTACCTACATTTACACACTTTTATCCACAGCGTCTTAGATTCAAGGTACTGTTCAAAAGTTTAGGGTATGTTGTTTTTAAAGAAATTTTAAATACTTTGAATTCAGTAAGGATGAATTCAATTCATCAAAACTGACAGTAAAGAAATGTATAATGTTACAAAAGATTTCTATTTTATATAAATGCTGTTCTTTTAAACATTCAAATTATTTAAAAAAATAAATTAATCCGGCCAAAAATGTATGACAATTTCCACCAAAAACTTAAGCAGCACAATGTTTTTCAACATTTCAGCCGTTTCTTCAAATCAGCATATTAAAATGATTTCTGAATTATCATGTGACACTGAAATGGCTGCTGAAAATTCAGCTTAGTCACCACATGAATACATTACACTACAAAACACTAAAAATAGAAAACTGTACTTTTAAATTGCAATACTATTTCCACAATATTACTGTTTTTACTGTATATATGATTACATAAATGCAGCCTTGATGTGCATAAAAGACATTATTCAAATATATTAAAAACAGCTTTCAAACAGGAAATATTTGAGCAGAATGTATGTTTTATCAGTTCATAAATCTAACCCAGGACAAATTTTTGAGCTACTGCAAGGAACAAAGAGTTAGTTTAAGGCAAGCAATATTATATTCTTAAGATTTCACAGAGTAAATTAAGAACAACTTCTGCAATTTACGCGATGGAGCAAGAAATATACACATCAGAGTTTAGGTGTCATCACTCGTCCCTGATTACCCTAATCCAACTAAAATCCAAGCTTATCATAAAAGGGTCTTACGTAACTCTACACTCACCACTAGGATAGACTGACTGTTTTTTTGTTAAGATTAGACTTTGTATAATGTGCCTGCATCAAAGATTCCAGAAGCATTTCTCTCACTTACACACATATGGATCTCTCTTCTCTCACAGGAGGTGTCTGCTAGCGTAAATTACTGCAAGGAGCAATTAAACCCTCGGGATATATTGGCCATGATAGCTTTAATGCTCTCATAAAAATCGCTGTCTCCATAATTAGAGGTGCTTTCTAAGGCAAGCATCACTGTTACCATTGCTCACATTTACGGTAAGGGATTTAAACAACCCCTAAACCCTAAGTAATTCATTTTGGGGCGTGAAAGCATCCAGCATGGTTTGTACTCAGGAGATGAACGATACCCCAAATCATGCATGAGGAGGAGTGTGCCATTACTTTTCAGTGATCTAAACAAAATCTGTATCTAGGAACCAAATATCACAGAGACTGAGTACTAATTCTCTCTCTCACCTTTTCTCTGTTTGGGCCAAAATCCATAGGGCTACTGTAAGCAGGTGATCTCTAGGGAAAAGCCAGAGAGGGATTTGTTTTAGTCCTGTCACTGGGTGATTTATGCAACCCCAGTGGCCTTTAGGAATGAGTATCACCTACCAGTTTGATTTTCCTGCTGCTGTCTCTTGTCAAACTGAAGAGAGTCTGAAGTGCACACCCACAGTGAGAACAGCAGAATTCTATTATGAAATCCTTAAAGGGGTCATATGATTGCGATTTTAAATTTTTCCTTTCTCTTTGAAGTGTTACAAGCTCTTGGTGCATAAAGAAGATCTGTAAAGTTGCAAAGACTAAAGTCTCAAATCCAAAGAGACATTCTTTATAAAAGTTAAGAGTCAACCACGCCTACCTAAAACAGGCTCGTTATAACACGCCCCCACATATCTACGGCCACTATGTGGAAATATTAGCCTAATGCCGCCCAAATGTTCACGCAAAGAAAGGTGGCGTGGTTTCAGGAACAGCAGTAGTTGTTGATGCAGCCATGTCAGGGAGACTCTGTGTGTTTCGTTGTGAAAGCAAAAGCACTTTATTTGGCGTTCTGGAAGTAGATGCATTTAGGAATCATTGGGTAAGATTTATTTACAACAGAACAGCACACCCAGATGTTCGAATTTGTGCAACGAATTTTATGGACGACAGTTTTTTGAACTTAGAAGAGTACAAGGCTGGCTGTGCACAATGGCTATTTCTAAAAAAAAAAAAAAAGGGGTAAATTCTGACTTTGCTATGACAATTTGGTGCTTTTGAATCAGCTACTGTTTTGTTGTTAGTTGAAGTATTTGCTATTGACTGTTCAATGCCGAGTTTTGCGCAGCGCAGAGTAACGCGTCGTGTGTGTGTGTTAGAGGGGAACAGGGTCACATCACAGGAGAGTGAACTGCCTGTCAGAAATCATAGCACGTCAGCTGTCTTAACCGCGGCTTGTGTACTGCATCATCACTGTGTCTGCCACGTGACTCTGTGGTAAAACTAATGACATTAAACTGTCTTGATATTTACTTTGAAAGCTGAAGTGATTATGTTAAGGGGTGTTACATTTCCGACGAGTACTTGCGGTGTTCAGTCAATCACAATGCACTGGGTCAGCTAGCCAATCAGAGCAGACTGCGCTTGTCAAGGAGGGGGCTTTGTTGAAAACGACGTGTGTGAGAGAGGCGGGGCATAGAGGACCTACAATAATGTACAGTATTTGAAAAATAATGTGTTTTTTGAACATTAAAGCATGTCAACATATTCTGTTACACCAAATATACACAAAATAATGATCTTTTAAAATAGCATCATATGACCCCTTAAAACCGAATAAGCTCAGAGTAAAGCACTGAAGATCCATCTTGTACAGGAGTCTATAGGTGCCTTGCAGTAAAATAAAAACAAATATTTGCCTGAAGCTATATAATTGGCTGATATCATACCTGAGATTCAAATAAATAATTAAATAAACTAATAAAATCAGATTTATGGGCAGCAGATTGACCCGCTTTCCACTATTTGATGACACACTGAGTAAATGAAATGAAAAAATTAAATATTACCAAATAAAAACCACAAAAAATTGGATTAATGAGCATTTGATTGGCTTGCTTTTCAGATGATACACAGAATAAAAAACTAAATAAATAAAACAAAAATAACCCTTGGTCCTGACAGAATCTTTTTAACACACATGACATATCACGTTTTATATATATTGCATATTTTTGTTCTCGTTTACACCGACAGCTTCACCATTATTTAAATTAACAGCATGTAAATATAATATAAAATGTGTTCGGTTCGGTGAACATGGGGGGTGGTGGGTGGGGGGAGTAAATATCAGAACATCAGTCAACACAGTCGTCTTTGGATTATCAGTTAGCGGTGAATTGGGGGGGGGTTTTTTGTACAGAAAAAAAAAAAGCTAAACCCAAGACTAAACCTGACCAAATAGGCCACTCCAATTGTGAATTTTCAGGATCCATCTTCCTCCATATCCTCCATAGCCAGTTTCTGTTCCCAAAGGGCAGACAGGATGAGTGACAGTGGCCCTTCTGTCCACTTCCTCTCATTTTTACATGGTGGTCAGGCTGGTACACGTGCTCTTTCGCTCCCTGGCAGAACACACTCAACAATTCATTCCCCAAACCAGAGAGCAGTCTGGCCAAAGTGAGAGCCTTGGATCCCATTTGCCTCTGTGAATCCCTCTGATTGGCAGGCAGAGCACCAGAGCTGGGCTTCTCTCCTGTGACCTCCACACTGCCCACGAGGGGTCCCTAGAGTATTTGCCTAAACCCAAGAGCACCCATTCAATCGGACCGCTTCGTTTCCACCAAATCGCCACTCTCTCTCCCTTTCTCATCTCTCTCTCACACACCCACACACACACACCACACACGTCTTATGTCTGGGAGCTTCATTCACACACTGTACTAAGCAGAAGCTTAAACCCTCTCCAGTACAAGAGTGGAAGAATTTAACTAAACTCATAATGTAGTCACATAACACAAGTATTTAGAAAACCAATCTAACAATTACCTCAAATATTTCTATAATATTTTAACATATAAATGTTAAATCATTTATTTTAGACATATAAAAGCTAATCATTGAATTTTGGAAATACGTTGTCTAAATATGATGCTTACTATTTTTCCACAAATTATAAATGGGTCTGCAAAGGGGCTTCTTAATACTTGGGGGTCCCTGGCATATAGTTTGAAATTCCCTGGCTTTCTAAAACTCATAATAACATGGAAAAGAAACCTTTTATCGCTTGTTGCTTTATCATGTCTGGTCAAGACAAGGTGTAAAGTAAAACAAAGCCAGAGAGCAGGTCCCCAAACAGGAGCAGAGATGGGTACAGTAAAAAAGGGCACAGTAAAATGCTGATCATTTATCACACTTTTGTTGAAGTCCTCTAGGCTTAAATTTGTTCAAAGTTAACAGAGTGTTCTAAGCTGCAGCTATGTTTGAGGGGCAAGAAATATTACTCTGAGGTGGTCCTTTCCTTGGCCCTTAAGATAGTGATGTCACTAAAATTGATTAAACAGTTCCTGCCACATGTAGAATACCGCCGCCGTCCTCAACTAAGGTCACAGCCAAACAAGAGCATTTCCTTCAAAGGAAGAAACCCTCCTCACGACTCTCAAGAGGTGAGCTTCATGCAGGGTTACATGTAAGTCTTATCCTAGAAAGAGCAATTCAATAGTCCATCTCAGTGTCTATGTGGTTTTAAGAGGTCAGGCGGGCACTGGGGAATCCTCAAGCACTGATTACTGGGTACCACCGACACAAGCAGTTACACTTTAAGCACAGATGGCATTTAATTGAAGTGTTATGTTTATAAATATATTATTAGATATAAAATAATATAATAAAATAGTGCCATGAATTGTATAAAATTATCCTTTCAATTAAAAATTTTGTTAAAATATATTACTTTTATAAAAAATAATATTTATTAAATCATATTAATGATTTTGATGTAGAATGCATTTTGTAATATACTTTGTACTATATTAATATCATAAAAGTAAATCAATTTTACATATTTTATAATATTAATAATTATGAATTTATATGAATATAAACCGTCTCAACACATACGTGGTGTGTTCGAAAAGAAGAAAAAAAAAAAGTTACTGAATATCGCACATTTGGGAAGAAAAAACAATGATACACCTCTTCAATGACTAGTTCAAACCGTCACTTCTTTGCGTTCTGACATGAATCAAATAGTTTGACCATCAGATTTGAATGACATGCTGAAGACTCACGTCCTTTAGAGGGACCCGTGACTTTTGCCTGCCACCGTACTGGGAGGGTGTTTATGTTTCACGCCTCATTTCATTTTCTTAAACCATTTATCTCCGCCATATTGTTGTTGTTTTTATTTTATTTAAAAGGGACAATACACATTAATTAACATGAGTAAACAAGTCTACTATGTAAATGAGACAGATTTAGTCATTCAGGCTAATTTTCATCTGCAGTCCCTGGCAGGTTGATGGTAAAAACCAGTCCACACTACACAAAACAGACAACTGATATCAAACAGTCAAAAAACACGGAATATAACAAACAAAAAAGAGAGAAAAAGAAAAACAAAACGAGCGTGCCACTATACAAAATTGTGAACGGACATAATGTTGAATTATCCATACCACCCGTTTACCGGATTCAGAAAATAGGCAGACAATAGATGGTGATATTTCTTAATTATTCCCCCCCCGTCTGGGGTAATTAGGGGGTAAAAAAAATGTTTATTCCAAGTATGTACTGCTCTATAAGAAAATACTGATTGCCCAAAAGTTAGAATTTTCGAATTCGAATTTTTCCTGATAAATTTATTAAGTGGGAGTGGAGCCAAACCATGCAAAATTTTGAACACAAGTAAAATATATGCAAATTTAATCATTTTCCCAACTTAAAAACCCATATTTAGTTAAAATTTCACAATGATGATATGAATTAGACCTTTTATCCAATATTTTCAAAGCCTGCTTTTAGAGTCTTTCTATTGATTGCAAAATAGTCCCACCTGTTTGTGTTCAACTGGTGAGACAGTAATTCATATGTGAAAAAATCATAGCATTAATGTATAACTTTGAGGCCTCAGTGGTTAAATTATTCCTAATATATCTAAACTTTGCCAAATTTAATTTAATTTTATTCCCAACTATTTTAACTTGTTTTTTAAAAGTTGTGAATCAAGTATTATACCTAGATATTTATACTCTTGAACTACTGATAACCTTTTACCTGCAACTGTGACATCTGGATTGGGATCTCTATTTGCAGACTTTGAAAAAAACATACATACAGTTTTGCTAACATTAAGGTGTAAACACGATTTTTTTAACCAATTTGTAATCTTAACCATTTCTGCTGATAATTCATCTGCCGCTTGTTTTTTAGTTTTAGCATGCAAATATATAATTGTATCATCAGCATACATCTGGCAATTTACAGCAGGTGCACAAACATCAGGCAAATCATTAATATACAAACTGAATAACAGAGGACCTAATATTGATCCTTGAGGTACACCAACTGAATTAATAAGTGATTGTGAGATTTTATTATCTACTCGAACACACTGTTGTCTATACGTTAAATATGATTTTATCCATTTAATTACTCTTATTGAGAAATTTATAATTTAACAACTTTTTAATTAAAATCTCATGATTTACTGTGTCAAATGCTTTCCTTAAATCCAGAAAAACAGCTCCCACCACACCACCTTTATCTAATTTTGCTTTAATATTTTCCAAAAGAAGACAATTTGCGTTTTCTGTTGAATGGTACTTTCGAAAACCGAACTGCATCGGATGCAATGAAAATGATGTGTTATTCAAATGTAATATTATCTGTTCGGAGATCAATTTTTCTGCAATTTTTGAAACTGCGGGGAGAATACTAATGGGTCTATAATTACTAATTGACATATTATCTCCCGATTTAAACACTGGCGTAATAACTGAAGTTTTCCAAGCACTCGGAAACACTCCTTCATTCATAGACCAATTTATAATTTTTGAAATTGGAGGAATAAGTGCCTCTTTATAAGTTTTAAAAAATATTGTATCCATTCCATACACATCTTTTGCCCTGCAGGCGTGGGGGGCGTAAGAAGTAAAGATGGTAGCTCGATTAAGATAAGTAATAATCATGTGTATTTTGGTATTTGTCAATTCTTTAAAAGTCAAAATTGAAGCATTACAATTTATATGTAACGCTAAATCTTTTGAATCAAATACATTCTTAATTGAAGTTTTTGTAGAATCTATAAAACGATCATTAAACATTTCTGCCACCTTTTTTGAGTGATTAATCATATTTCCATCTACAAACCCAATTCAAAAAAAGTTGGGACACTGTACAAATTAAAAAAGGAATGGAATAATTTACAAAACTCATAAACTTATATTTTATTCACAATAGAATATAGATACAATATCACTGCTGAAAGTGAGACATTTTGAAATTTCATGCCAAATATTGGCTCATTTTGGTTTTCATGAGAGCTACACATTCCAAAATAAGTTGGGACAGGTAGCAATAAGAGGACGGAAAATTTAAATGTACATATAAGGAACAGCTGGGGGACCAATTTGCAATTTATTAGGTCAATTGTCAACATGATTGGGTATAAACAGAGCCTCTCAGAGTGGCAGTGTCTCTCAGAAGTCAAAATGGGCAGAGGATCACCAATTCCCCCAATACTGCGTCTCAATATAATCGAATACAGAAGGATTTTTTCTCAGAGAAAAAATTGCAAAGAGTTTGAAGTTATCTTCATCTATAGTGCATAATATCATCCAAAGATTCAAAGAATCTGGAACAATCTCTGTGCGTACGGGTCAAGGCCAGAAAACCATACTGGACGCCCGTGATCTTCGGGCCCTTAGACGGCACTGCACCACATACGCGACTGTCTGGCAATCACAACATGGGCTCAGGAATACTTCCATAAAACATTGTCGGTGAACACAATCCATCGTGCCATTCGCCGTTGCCGGCTAAACTCTATAGGTCAAAAAAGAAACCATATCTAAACATGATCCAGAAGCGCAGGCGTTTTTTCTGGGCCAAGGCTCATTTAAAATGGCCTGTGGCAAAGTGGAAAACTGTTCTGAGGTCAGACAAATCAAAATTTGAAGTTATTTTTGGAAAAAGGGACGCCATGTCATCCGGACTAAAGAAGACAAGGACAACCCAAGTTGTTATCAGCTCTCATTTCAGAAGCCTGCATCTCTGATGGTATGTGGTTGTATGAGTGCGTGTGGCATGGGCAGCTTCCACATCTGGAAAGGCACCATCAATGCTGAAAGGTATATCCATGTTCTAGAACAACATATGCTCCCATCCAGACGTCGTCTCTTTCAGGGAAGACCTTGCATTTTCCAACATGACAATGCCAGACCACTTACTGCATCAATTACAACATCATGGCGGCGTAGAAGGATCCGGGTACTGAAATAGCCAGCCTGTTGCGAAGGGGGGTGGCTGCCGGTAGCCTGGTGCCGGGGTGGGGGGTGCGCCTGGGTTGCAGTCCAGATCTTTCACCCATAGAAAACATTTGGCGTATCATAAAGAGGAAGATGTGACAAAGAAGACTTAAGACAGTTGAGCAACTAGAAGCCTTTATTAGACAAGAATGGGACAACATTTCCTATTCCTAAACTTGAGCAACTTTTCTCCTCAGTCCCCAGACGTTTGCAGACTGTTATAAAAAGAAGAGGGGATGCCACACAGTGGTAAACATGGCCTTGTCCCAACTTTTTTGATGTGTTGATGCCATGAAATTTAAAATCAACTTATTTTTTCCCTTAAAATGATACATTTTCTGTTTAAACATTTGATTTGTCATCTATGTTGTATTCTGAATAAAGTATTGAAATCTGAAACTTCCACATCACTGAATTCTGTTTTTTTTATTCACAATTTGTACAGTGTCCTAACTTTTTTGGAATTGGGTTTGTATAATTTAATTCTATGGTTTTTTATGTATCTTAAATGTTCCTGTTAATTTCTTTAAATTCTGCCATATTTCTTTAGTATTTCCTTTTGCTTCACTAATAGTCTTTAAAAAAGTAGCTTTCGTCTTTCTAAGTTCCTTTACAACCTTATTTCTTAATGTGGTAAATAAACGCCTATCATGTTCCGTCCTAGACCTGAGGGCTAACTTAAGAGCATGATCCCTTTGCTTCATAAGCAATCGAATAGTTTCATTTAACCAAGGTAAATGTCCTGGTTTTAGTTTTACTTTCCTTATATAACTGTTTATAATTTTTTGAGCTTCAGTCATAAAAGATGTACAATTTTGATCTACACCCTCATATGTTAAATATGCGTCCCAGTCTATTTTTTTTTAATAGTTTTTTTCAAGACTATCCAACTGACTTCTAGGTATTTTATATTTTTCTACCTTTTCAGATATTAAATTAAATCTGGTTTTAGTGAGCTTTCTTACAATCAAAATCATATTATGATCGGATAATCCAGTTACCAGATTATAGCATTTCTTTATCCTTTCTGGTCTATTTGTAAAAGCCAGATCAATACATGTTTCTGAATATCTAGTTAGCCTGGTTGACCCTTCAATAATCTGTTTAAAATCATAATGACCAAATTTTTTAAATTTCTTCCTTTGTAATTTATCCTTCCAATATACATTAAAATCTCCTAATAAAATTATCTCCTTATTTGTATTACATTTTTTGATAGACCCACAAGATGCTTATATGATGAGGTGAAACTAAATCTGACTGCCTCATTATCAATAGCAATATATTGATGCAGAATCACATTTATAGTCATTTGTGTATGTTAAAATAGCCCACTGCCATCAGTGCCTATGGCCCTGTGGGCAGTGTGTTGACATGTAGCGCTGTTGCGCTTCGGGCACCCGTTTTCAAGTCCTGGCTCGCGGACCTTTCCCGATCCCACCCCCATCTCTCTCACCCACTTCGCTTCCTGTCCACCTACTGTCCTATCTAAATAAAGACATAAAATGCCAAAAATAAATCTTAAAAAAAAATCACTCGGCCCCATGCTCGGCATGCTTCTAGGATCAGAGTGATGGTTGCTCGGGTGTGAGGGTTTCAGCATACCAATAGCCCCAAAGGCTATCTGTATGACATTTGCTGGTCCGTGATGAGCAGAGACCCTTGTGCCGATTTAGATCCATACTCAGTTCATTGATTGGACACTACCATTTATGATACATTCATTCAGTGATGGCCAAGGTGTGGCAAGAGCTTTTATGTATTCATTCATGATGTACACAGCACCTGAATATGAGCAATATAAGACAGCGCTCGTGTGTGTGCTGATTGAAGCCTGGATAGTTTTAAGCTAAACGCATGACTAAGAGACGAAAGTGTCCCATGAGCTATCAGTCCTCAATCTTCTCAGATGAAGGGGGACAAGTGAGACTCACTCTGAGGGATGTGCTTTGACCAAGACCATTTTCAGGTCCAAACTGCATTGTGCTCAAAGAGCACTAGTACATTTTTTTCTCTACAAATCCAATTAATTCATATGCAAATTATCATTAAATTACAGAGCCCCCATCACTTTTTAAGTCTCCATTAGGGTCTGGTTTAAAGACCCCTGTTACTGACTGAGTTTTTACGCAATGACCCTGCATTCAAGCTCTAACAAGGTGTTTCCAAACAGTCTCATGTGACTTTATGCTCTATAGCCATTCCTGGCACGAAGAGCTGGATGCTTTCTGCAGAGCAATCAAGTGCAACTTACCAAAGACATCAAGGGTCAAATTAAATCTGCAAATGCATCCAAATTCTTAAAACTCGACACCTCAGTCTTTGGTGAATCTCCTTTAATGACTTCAGGAGAAGCAACTCAAGTGGTGGAATCATCTGGGAACTTATGTGCAGAGTTCATGATGTAAACACAGAAGCAGAGATACAGACGCAACACACAGCTTTAGTCTAAGCAGCCCTTCTAGAATGATTCCTCCTCTTCACCCGTCGTTCAGAGGTTAATCTGCAACACTGATCCCTGAATACCATTAACACTGCACAGGCTCCTGTGACCTGGACAAACAGGACATGATGTCTTTCACCCTTCTTTGTCTTTCCCTCTGCTTTCCTAAGATGACTGTGTAATCATGAAAACTAGATTAATACCACCAAAGAGTTTAGAAAGTCACAAGACTACAAAGCAAGGAATATTACAGCAAGTATAAAACTTTAAGCATGCGAAAATCTGTGTGTTTGTGTTGGTGGTCACACTGATGGGATAACTGTAAATAATCTTAGCAGTGAACCTTTGACATGAGATGACCAGGAGCAGAACAGAAAGTGACATGCTGATTAGGTGGGCCAGACAGCTTCGACAGATGGAGAGGGAGATTAGGGATATAGACGTGTATCAAACATGACAGTACAACGGTCACAGGCCCATGCTTAGTGTCTCCCACCGTCCACCCGTCCTGACTGCAAGAGCAGTACACAAACACGACCTGGCACCCACACCTAGAGCAAAACACAGGTCTAGCCACAAATTCTTATTAAACAAAGAAGGCAAAATCATAAGGACAAACACCTCTGATATGGAGAAAATGTTTTAAATGTTGCCAGATTTTAAAAAGTTGCCAGATAATTAAAAAAAAAAACTTATAGTATGGTAAAGGTATATTTTTGTCTCTGGGGATCAAACCCATGCATAATAGAATATTTAAAGAATTCAATACATGTCACCCCTGTTTCAAAAAGATTTGTTGTTGTTTTGAAAGAAATTAATACATTTATTCAGTAAGGATGCATTAAATTAATCAAAAGTGACAGTAAAAAGACCGTAATGTGCTGTTCGTTTGTAAACTCTGATCATTGGGGTTCTCCTTCCACAAAAACCCTAGCAGTCACCACTGTTTTTAAGCATTGATGTACAAAAACATGTTCTTCACCAATCGGCATATCAGAATGATTTCTGAAGGATCATGTGATACTGAAGACTGGGGTAATGATGCTGAAAATTCCACTTTGCCATCACAAGAATAAATTTGTTTAAATAATTTAAATGAGAAATCAGTTAGTTTAAATTCCAATAATATTTCACAATGTTACCATTTACTGTATTTTTAATCAAATAAGAGCTTCCTTAATGAACCTAAGAGACTTCTTTCAAAAACATTTTTGAACGGTTGTATACATGCTGGACAGCATTTTAGTCCGACTTCACAAGATTCAGGTAAAATAAAAAGATAGATTATTACTTTTGTCTGACTAAAATCACATTTCAAAGTTCATGTAAATGTACTTAGTTTCTGTGGAACATCTTGCATGATAGTCCTGTAGAAGAGTGTTATAGAAACAGGACACTTTCTGCTGTTATGACTAAGCATTGTGTCACACCCTCAGGTTGCAGCTTCAGCTTGGTGACCAACTGCATGTTGTTTTTATCCTGCAGGTTAATATGGTGAGTACTACGAGTCAGCCCGGCTGAAAGCAGATATGACTCAAGGATCAGAGGGGTCATACTTGTCCAGGCCAGCCCACAAGGAGCAAAAACTCTGAGGCCTTATGTTATCATCCCTCCCGGTGGGCTGCTTTTTTAAAGGAGTCATGACTAAGAAGTTAAGGTACAGGTTTAAAAGTCATAAAGTGGGACACTTTTAGAGGACAGTGTTGTGCTGTAGAGCTAAACAGATTAAAATCCTGACTATAACCAAATGGCTAATAGAGAGAAAAACTGTGTTGCATTAACTTTAAACAAACAGTTCACCCAAAAATAAATATAGACCTTAGTCAGGTTAGATGCTATATTGAATTTAACATGGATAAAAACAAGGCTGTAAAGGATTTACAGTCTTCATAATATCACACACCTTATTATGCTCCTAGAGCAAATCATTTTTACAACTCACAACTCTTTTATGAAGATTTTGCCTATAGAATTTCCCCCCCCTAATAGACTCTGTACATTTGGCATGCTGTTAAAGAACAGTACAATCCATTGAACGTAATGTACTTCTATCCATCACAGCCTTGTTTTCATTCCTGTCAAAAAGTTAATATGGCGCTAACCTCTATCGAGTACATTTTCACCAAATTTTCATTTTTGGGTATCTATTCCTTTAACTAAATGATCATAATTGGGCACTTGAATTATGTTTAACTTCATTTAATGTTTTGTGAGCAAGGTTTGTGTTAATAACTCTCTACAGCCAATTCCCAATCTCCACATTTCCTGCTCTTTTTTCTGCTTTACCCAATAGATTAATCCCAAATGTGATTACAGTGGCCAACTCACCGCCAAATTTAAGCAGAATCCCCCCTACAACCCCTCAAACACATAACCCTCCTTAAAAAAGATGTTCCACACGAGGAGGCTGTGGGGCGGCAGAGGAGCAAGAGCCGTAAGGCAGGGATGAGGCAGTAAACCCAGGGTAATCTGTCCCCCACAGTGCCATAAAGCATCTGAAAGGAGATTACAATCTCACGGCAGAGTGGAAAACGTGTGTGTCAAAAACAAACAGAGCTGTATTTTATCCTGACCACACATCTCTGAGACAATGACAATGTTGAGGACATGGAGAGCAATCAGTGCCAATCAGTGCTGAGATTTCCTCTCTGGTGCCAATAGTGGAGTAACTGAAGCACAGCGTTGTCAGTTTTGACACTCTGAATCTCTTTTTAAGTGTTTGCGCACTTTAAAAGTTGTATTTCAGTCTGACACAATCAATAAAATGTACTCTACTGTCTGTCTTAGGTTTTTGTGATATCAGACTTTAACAGACCTCACATAATGTGACTGTAGCTCGCCTTCATCCAGCATGCACCCTATAAAAAATTATTTTTCCGAAGTTACTTGCCACTTCTTTGAAATTATTAGTGAAATATACTAGCAATTTCTGAGTGGAAATTTTCAGTGTATGTGTGAATCGGACTACAATTTTTCACCACATTGCGCACTTGTTTCAAAAGACAAGTGACACATGACATATCGCTTAATTATACTATTTGACTGAGTGTCCCAACAGGAAAACATGTACTTTTGTAACACTGGATAGTCTAGAGCTGCATTCATTGTTTAATATAAAAGGGGCACGGGTTCAAACTTGTTCCTTGGACAATAAAGTCTTGCTTTTGAGTTTCAAGTGACTTGAGGACCGGTAGATGATGGCTAAATCAAATTTAGAATTGCAGATTGGTGGTTTCTTGTTTTGGGGTTTCTTTTTGTACCTACAATGATCATGCAATCATTAAAGGCAAAAACATATTTTCTGGAGGTTGCAATTAAAATCCACTCTGCTCAACACAGTTTGGGGGTGTGATGCTTCTGGGTGAGTTCATGCATCATTAAGCAGGTGGGAGAACAATGGCTTGCAGGAGGCAACAGACAGACATCTGGGAGGGTGCAATACAACGGTCGCCTCCCACTGTCAGCACTGTCAACAATCTGGTTGCCACACTTACGGTATGAACAGGAACCAGCAGAGAGCCAATAACTGCAGGCTAGCTGGTTGGATGGATGCCTCCATCCCGACAATAATGTAACATAATTCTGATGAAAAACCCACCCCCCTTATCAATGCACGTGACTGCTGTGCTGATGGGGAGGTAGTGGTGCCAAAACACGACACACCCTTGTGAATCTTTTGAGGAGACCACAAGTGACAAGATAAAAGGTTTATATATTATTTGGACAACAAGTGCTTAAAATGTATATATTATATACAAATCAATTGATTTATTTTAAATATTTTAATCTCTGGAACACTATAATAAAACGGATTAAATACCGTAAGGACAGCATGAAAGAAATGCATTTGTATCCCAAATGGAAGCTTTTTATAACTAGGCTATTATCTTCTTCTCCAGATTCACCTCACTTCCTCAAACATTCATCAATGGAATTAATTTGCTAATTGCATTCCATAACAGATTAAATTTGAGCACCATTAAAATACTAAATGATAATGTGGGTTTGCATAACATACAACACAGGGTTGAGTCTGAATTCTGAGGACCAGATGTGAGCAATCACAATCCACTGGTTTGGGTGTCAGCAGGTGTTCGGATGGAACAGAAATGTTCTGATTGATCTTTGAATATAACAAGCAAGTACAATTCAAAATAAGTAAAAAAAAACACAAAAATAGAGAGGTACAGTATGCAATATAATACAAATGTAATATAATAATGTAATAACCAGCTTCGACCTCCACTCAACCAGCGCACACAAATATCATTAAGATAATGAACACATGCCGCTGTAAAATCAGAGGATGTGGATCATTTTGTTCTTTCATTTGGAAGAATGTTGCAAATGCACTGAGAGGTAATTGTTAAATGGATTTGAGTGGCTGCACCCATGTGATTAATAAGCTGTCTGAGTGCATTCAGCGTGGAGGCACTAGAGAGTGAAAATGAAAAAATAACCAAGTCAAATGCAAATGCAAAATATCATTACAAAAATATTAAATTCATTTTTGTAATGGTTTATTATCGCTAACTCGGCTATTCAGGCTCAACAACATTATTTCTTGGTCCATATGTTAGCTTTTATTATACCAAGGAAGCACCAATTCAGTCTATCACCAGTGTACGAAGAGAGAGAGTTACAGCACAACAACATATCAAAGAGACAAAAAAAACATATAAAAAAATAAATAAATAAATCAGACATGAGAGATGAAAAAGGTGGGTTCAAGAGAAGAAAAGAGCAAAAACTCAAACAAAAGTAAGCATAACAGCTCTAATTGTGCTGTCCAAGATTAAAATGCAACAGTTCCTCCATCTCTTTTTTCTTTCCTTTTTGTGTTTGACAAAACCTCGGCGCACGTCACACTTCACTCTCCTCCCATTCCACACTCACTCGCTCACTTCTCAAACTGTTCAGTTTCTACTCACCACAGCTGTCTCTTCGGAGGGATGCAGTCGTCTTTGTTGGAGGCTGTCACTCCCATGGCCATCTGCATCACTGTTATGTATTTCTGGTACTTCATATTGTCCACCACTACCACCACGAAACCAACATAGGTGAGCTTGTGCGCGTCTATTCCCTGGCATCCGCCTGCGCTGGGTCAGCCTCGTTCACTTTCAGAGCGCCATTTCCAGTGCTGAGGGACTGACAAGGAAAACACTCCTCAAGAAGCGCGACAAAAGGTACCATGCCGCTAGGACCCATGTCTGTTGTGACTCTGTAATCTCATTAGTGCTCTGAATAGCCAGCTAATCCATTCAGTGTTGGTCAGGAGCAGCACATTGTTTCTGCGCGCTCCTCGGGAAGCACTTTCTGTTCTGAAAACAATCAGAGAGAAACTCTGACAGAAGCCAGCGGCAAGTGACAGCGGTGTGTGTGAGGTAGGAGAGAGGAAAAGTGTGCATGTATATACGCGGAAAAAAGAGAGAGACAAGGGAGAGGGAGGGAGAAAGAGAGAGAGAGGGAGAGACGTGCACATGCTCGGGAAGAGCAAGAGTGGGGGTGAGAAGCAAAGAGCGAGAGAGACAGACAGCGAGAGCGTCTCTCAGATGGCACGGAAATAGATTTCAGAGTATCTAAACATAATGTCAGATGATTTACAAAACAACTCGGTTCATCCAGCTCACAAAAACATCTCAATGCAAATCAGATCAAAATTGAGCATTCTGTGATTTGAGCTCTGTGACCAGTGTTTACTAATGGCAGAGGGGGATGGGAGACATGCAGGAATAGGAGCGAGGGAGATGTGAAGAAGCGGCGAGAAGGCACAATTAATTTTTTAATCCCCAACACATGCACATAACCATAAGTAAATGAACTGGATACACAGATTAAGTTTTGCAACCAAACGCATAGGGATGCAACAGTGCTATTTTAATCCACGTAAAGCATCATTCTGTCCCAAGCAACAAACCTAAACAAGAGCCATAACAATGGCTACCTGCTGACCTTCTTTCGGTCTCAATCTGCTTAAGTAACCCTCATCTGATACCGCAGAGGTCTAAAGGGCAGCCGTTGTTAGCCTGACCATTGGCTGCCTTAACCAAGTTAAAGCACTGGCTTAATTAGAAAGGGCAATTTGCCATTAGACAAAATAATGTTATTAGTCATATGCTTTCAGGTAACCAGGACATACAATAGGATCAATAGTAAGTGACTTTGATTTCCTAATTAAGCCCTGTTTTTGCCATTCAACAGACACTTTTTACTTGTACCTGCATTTGAGTGCTTTGTGTTGGATAGCAATTTCATTAACCGTTATTTCTTCCTGGGACCTGCCCACATGGGCCTGAAAGAGGTCCTTAACCTTTAGGCCTCTGAAGCACTAAATGAAATGGGGGATTGGGAGAGGGGGTTCTACACTTGCGATTAAGAAATGGAATTGAGTGATTAGCGAGTCCATTGTAATTGTGTAGAGAGAGATTAATTGATTATTATAATGGACCTCTTGGGTGTGCGTAACGTCTGTTTTACGTTTGTAACCCTCGTTCCCTGAAGGAGGGAAAGGAGACGTTACGTCAGTGACTGACGAATTGGGATCTCGCCCGAGAGCCAATCACCTTAGAGTGTTAACTAAACAAGCCAATGAATGTTGGCGTGCGAGCTTTGCATCGCGCACCCCGCCCCGCAGCGCGGGTTATAAAAGGAGAGCGCGTGCAAACACACATCAGTTTTTTCGCTGAGGAGCCGAGACTACGTGCCCCGTACAGCGGTGGTACAGCAACTGTAGCGACGGAACGTAACGTCTCCGTTCCCACCTTCAGGGAACGAGGGTTACACAAGTCACCTAGACGTTCCCATTCAGTCAGTCACGTTCTACGTTTCGTCAGTGACTGACGAATTGGGATCCCTATGAAAACGCCACTATTGCTGACCCCCTTCATTGCCCTGCGGAAGCCGGCAAGTCCCCCCACACCAGCTGGGGCGGAAGATAGTACAGCGGCTAGGCAGAGGTGTCCGCCACTGCTGTTCTATGCAGTGGTACTTTGGATAACACTGGGAAAGCGTACCCAGCTTGGGACGCTACGGAAGCCACATCCCGCACATAGGAGGTATCATGTGTAATTACACATATGGACTGGCCCAGGGTAGTACTACATATGGAAGTCTCTGCGGTAGGCTCAA
Source organism: Sinocyclocheilus anophthalmus (assembly GCA_018155175.1). NCBI lineage: Eukaryota > Metazoa > Chordata > Actinopteri > Cypriniformes > Cyprinidae > Sinocyclocheilus > Sinocyclocheilus anophthalmus. The sequence goes on from JADLZN010003338.1 coordinate 23,711, forward strand.
CCCACCTGGGGTGAGATCACTTCACTGCAGAGATGGCAGTGAACGACTGACAGGGAAAGACACGGGCTCACCGTGAGGGGAGCCGTACCGTGGAAGAATACACATGTGGGATCACCCGAAGGGGGAACTACACACGGGCATCTAGCCCAGCACAAGGGCTGACCTTGTGCATGCACACGAGTGCTGAACCTGGCATCTGGCACTCCGCCACGCCTAACCGCCGAGGGTGCGGGAGGAACTCCAAAAGGGTTCACCATGGGGAACTGAACTGAGAAGCAAAAAAACGCACGTATCCGGTCTGTAGAGGGGAATGGCGCAGCAAGCGTGATCGACACCGAGCAGGTCCGGTGTTACTGCCTACCTGAGGCGAGTACACTAGAGGACACGGGCTCTACATGGAGATTATATAATCTCGCAAATGTGTTAGGCGTCGCCCAGCTGGCAGCTTTACAGATGTCTGCTATCGAGGCGCCCTGTGCCAATGCCCAAGAAGATGCCACTCCCCTCGTAGAGTGAGCTCTCACTCCGAGGGGGCATGGTAAACGTGGGGCCTGGTATGCCAAGACTATAGCCGCCACTAACCAGTGGGCAAGTCTTTGTTGGGAGACAGCCTTTCCCTTCTGCTGACCTCCAAAGCAGAGCTGGTCTGAGGTCCTGAAGCTTCGCGTACGGTCCACGTAAATGCGCAGAGCGCGAACGTGACAGAGCAGAGCGATGGCTGGGTCTACCTCCTCCCGGGGCTGCGCTTGCAAGTTCAACACCTGATCCCTAAAAGGTGTGGTGGGAATTTTGGGCACATATCCGGGCCGGGGTCTCTGGACAACGTGAGAGTTACCCGTCCCGTATTCTAGGCACGAATCGTCGACCGAGTATGCCTGCAGGTCCCCTACCCTCTTGTCCGAGGCCAATGCGGTGAGGAGCGCTTTCTTTAATGACAGAAACTTAAGCTCTACTGATTGCAGAGGCTCGAAGGGCTCCTCCTTTAGGGCCGTGAGGACCGAGGGGAGATCCCAAGAGTGTAACAGGTGAGGGCGCGGAGGATTCAGTCTCCTTGCCCCTCTGAGAAACCTGATTATCAGGTCGTGCTTCCCTAGAGACTTTCCGTCTACTGCATCGTGATTGGCGGCAACATACACTTTCAGGGTGTAGGGAGACACCTTTCCTCGCTCCATGTCCTCCTGCAAGAAAGAAAGCACTACTGCGATCGGCACTATCGTTGGTCCCTCCGGCGGAAGAGCACCAACCGACGAACAGTTTCCACTTCAGCCTGTAAGCGTGTCTGGTGGACGGGGCTCTAGCTGAAGCGATGGTTTTTACTACCGCTGGAGGTAGCCCACCTATAACCTCCGCGTCCCGTCCAGGGACCATAAGTGGAGATTCCACAAGTCTGAACGCGGGTGCCAGAGGGTGCCCCCTCTCTGAGAAAGGAGATCCCTCCTCAGAGGAATTAGCCAAGGAGGGGCTGTCGCGAGGAGCACCAGCTCGGGGAACCAGGTCCGAGTGGGCCAATACGGCGCCACCAACAGGACCTGTTTCTCGTCCTCCCTGACCTTGCACAGAAACTGTGCCAGAAGGCTCACTGGGGGAAAGCATATTTGCGTATGCCCCCGAGGCAGCGCACGCCAGTGCGTCCTGCTGAGGGTCCCCTCGTCCAGGGAGTAAAACCACTGGCAATGTGACGTGTCCGGGGAGGCAAACAGGTCTACCTGAGCGTCCCCAAAGCATCTCCAAATCAGCTGGACTGTCTCGGGTGGAGTCGCCATTCTCCCGGAAGGGCGGGCTGACGTGAGAGCTCGTCGGCTGCACGATTGAGCTCGCCTGGGATGTGAACGGTGCGAAGCGACCTCAGATGCTTCTGATTCCAGAGGAGGAGATGGCGGGCGAGTTGCAACATACAATGGAAGCATAGACCACCCTGGTGGTTGATGTACGCAACAGTCACAGTGCTGTCCGTACGGACCAGTACGTGCTTGCCGTGTAGCAGCGATTTGAAGCGGCGCAAAGCCAGCCATACTGCTTGCAACTCGAGTCAGTTGCTATGCCCACTGTAGTCGGGGTCCCCGCCAGAGCCCCGCATCTGCATTCCCACTGCACATGGCACCCAAGCCCCTGGCGGAGGCATCTGTTGACACAACAACATACCTGGATACTTGCCCAAGGGACACCCCTGTCCGAAGAAATGCAAGATCTTTCCATGGCTGAGGGTCTGACAACGGCAGAACGTGGTAACAGAAACCCGGTAAGTGCCGTGTCTCCATGCCCATCTCGGGACCCGGTCGTGAAGCCAATGCTGAAGCGGTCTCATATGAAGCAACCCGAGCGGCTTGACAGCGGCTGCGGATGCCATATGCCCCAGGGGCCTCTGAAACTGTTTCAGTGGAACCTCCGTCTTGCGCTGGAAGGACCCCAGGCAGTTCAGCATCGACTGTGCACGCTCTACTGCGAAACGTGCTGAGAGGTTGACCCGAGTCCAGCTCCATGCCGAGAAAAGAGATCCTCTGCACCGGGGAGATTTTGCTCTTTTCCCAGTTGACCCGAAAACCCAACTGGCTGAGGTGCCGGAGCAACAGGTCCCTGTGATCGCACAACTGTTCCTGAGACTGAGCCAGTATGAGCCAGTCGTCGAGGTAGTTGAGAAAGCGAATGCCCGCTTCCCTCAATGGAACGAGGGCTGCCTCCACGACCTTGGTGAAGACACGAGGTGACAGGGATAGCCCGAAGGGGAGGACCTTGTACTGATATGCTCGCCCTTCGGACGCAAAGTGGAGAAACGGTCTGTGTTGAGGGAGAATAGAGACATGAAAGTACGCGACCTTGAGGTCGACCGCTGCAAACCAAACGAAAGGACGGACACATTGAAAGATGCATTTCTGCGTCAACATCCAGAACGGGAGCTTGTGAAGGGCCCGGTCCAGTACGCGCAGGTCCAGGATCGGTCGTAACCACCGCCTTTCTTGGGTACGATGAAGTATGGGCTGTAGAAGCCCGACCTCATTTCGGCTGGAGGGACCGGCTGTATCGCGTCCTTCGCTAGCAGGACCGCGATCTCTGCACGCAAGACAGGAGCATCCTTGTCCGGCACAGAGGTGAACCGAATGCCCCTGAACTTGGGAGGGCGCCGGGCTAATTGAATCGCGTAGCCGAGTCTGATGGTTCTCAAGAGCCAGCGAGACGGCCTGGAGAGGGCTAACCAGGCCCCTAGTGACCGAACTAGCGGGACTAGGGAGACCACCGACGTACCCGCATTGGGGCAGCGAAGTGGAACACAGGGACCCAGCCCGGGAGGCTGTGCGTCCCAGGGTGTGGTCTGAGTGCGCAGCGCGCGACTTACCTTGCTCCACTGCTGGGCAGGGGGCTCGTGAGGAGGCGTAGCGTCCTTTAACTGAACCCTGCTGCCCACTAGCGAGGGGAGAGGGGGCCGGCTGTGTGGAGACTGTGTCTCGTGCACCGCCGTCCTCACCCTCTTGGGACCCGGAGGCGAAGGAAACTGCTCTTTTAGTGAAGTTTTGGGTACCACTGGCTGGGTAGCTTTTTTTCTTTCCAGTGGCGGAACAAAAACAAAAGGGAACATAGGATTCTCCACCCGGCCCTTCTCCGGGGGAAGGAGTGGTGCGGTCATCATCTCCTGAAGAGCAGGATCCAAGTGCTCCGGGTCGCCCGTCTCAGGGACGTCGCCTGCTCTGGTGCTTCACGGGCTTGGCAGGGGTGGAGGCGGGTTGCGCTGGTTTCCTGCGGCCAGCTCCACGCTGAGGCCGTTGCTGCTGTTGTGGCCGCGCCGGAGCGTAGGTGGAGGCCGCAGGAGGGCGCTCTCGGCGACGAGCAGACAGAGGGGCTGCAGCCGGCGGTGGGGTGCGGACAGCAGCAGACCGCCGGGCAGGATGTGTCGAAACGCCTCCGTCTACTTCTGCGCGGCGGAGAACTGTTGGGCAGAGCCCTCCACCACTTCTTTCCGCCTAATTAGGCCGGCCTGGGAGATCGGGGAGTCCAGGAAGTGATGCTTGTCGGTCTCCCTCATATCCGTCAAGGTCAGCCATAGGTGGCGCTCCTTGACCACCAATGTGGACATCTTCTGACCCAGGGCCTGCGCCGTGACTTTCGTTGCCCTAAGCGCGAGGTCCGTCGCTGTGCGCAGTTCCTGCAGCCCACCCGAGTCAGCACCATCGTCGTGCAACTGCTTCAACGCCTTGGCCTGGTGGACTTGCAGGAGGGCCATGGCGTGCAGGGCGGAAGCGGCCTGTCCAGCAGCACTGTAAGCCTTGGCCGTCAGTGCGGACGAGAACTTACAGGCCCTGGACTGAAGGCGTGGACTACCTCTCCAGGCGCCGGCGCTTTGCGGGCAGAGCTGCATGGCAATAGCGCGCTCGACTGGGGGGATGTCCACATACCCTTTGGCCGCCCCACTGTCGAGGGTGGTGAAGACGGAGGAGGCATCAAGTCTGTTTGGGCAGAAAAAGGTGCCTTCCAAGACTTTGTAGCCTCCTCATGCACTTCCGGGAAGAATGGCACCGGAGGCGGCTGCCGACGCCGCGCCTGCGCACCCCAGGAACCAATCCATCCCGCCTCGAGCGATCGGAGGAAGGCGGAGTCCCCAGTGCAGCCCACGCTCTCAGCGGCCCGGAAAGCATAGCTTCACTCTGGATCTGACTCTGGGGAACTCCCTGCTAACTACCTGACTTGCAGCGCAGCCGAATCTCATCTCCATACCTAGCTCGCCCGTCCGATGCAGCGATCGACATCCTGTCCTCTGCCTGTGCCCCACACAAGATGATGGACCCCGCCCTGTCCGAGGACCCAGTACGCTCGTCCGGAAGCACCAGGTGGTGTGATGTGCTTGAGGAATGAGAGGCCCGTGGAGACGTACTTGACGGGGAAGCTCTTACCGTGATCCTCAGGTCTCCCTGACCGTGAACCGAAGTAGCCCTCCGAGAACCAGAAGAGCTTGAGCGGGGCATGGCAAGGGGGATACCACCCCGTTTAATGAGGAGGTATCTGGACCTCAATGTCGCGATGGTCATGTTCCCGCATTGAGAACATGACTCATCCATGAGCGCTCCTTCAGCGTGCTGTAATCCCAGGCACGAGAGGCAGCGATCATGGCCATCAGATGGAGGCAGGAAACGACCTCATCCAGAAACGCACGAGCGGGAAGCTATCTTTAAAGAGACGCCCGTCGCTCGTGAAGCTCTTTTTAGAATTTGCTCTTTTAGGAGGAAAAAGCACTCTTTTAGTGAAAGCGCTGAAGCACTCAGGGGAGGTCTCGGCGAGACCGCAGAATGAAAGCTGCAGCCCGCCGAGATTTCAGCAGCCTGGATGGCAACCCCCGCTGATACGCCGTCACACCAACGCCAGCTGTTTCTCGAACACTCGCGGAGATTCGTCCTGTAGAAGGCTCGGCTCCGAAGCGAAAAGCTGATGTGCGTTTGCACGCGCTCTCCTTTATACCCGCGCTGCGGGGCGAAACACGCACGCCAACTGTCATAGGCTTGTTTAGTTAACACTCGAAGGTGATTGGGCTCTCGTGCGAGATCCCAATTCGTCACTGACGTAACGTTGAACGTGACTGACTGAATGGGAACAACTATTTGTTGTGCTGTCAAACAACAAAAGAAATTTTGTGACTCACAAAAAGTCAGTAATTGATCTTCTATGCGTTATAATATTGCAGGAAATACCTAACCACAAGCTATACGGAGTAAAATGAAATGCGACCAGGCAGTGGTTTGAGAGCGCACCAGCGCCTCGGTCCCACAGGAGAGCCCATTAACCTTTTTAGGTTAAGCATGACTAAGAGAGATGCACTTCAGTGAGGTCAAACACCAGGACACACACGGAAATATCACTGAGATTATGTGGAGCCTGAGAGTATCGCTATTTGATGGGATTTTATGCAGTATTTTATATTTTAAAAAAATAAGCGCACTAATAACTTTGTCTCAACTCTCAACACATTTATTTTCTAATAGAGCTGAAAGTAATAAGAGCACTTTTCCCTAGCAATTATGTGCATCTAAGCTATTGAACTGAGCCTCACTAATGAATCATATCAAGTCATACTAAATATAGCAACTACAATACTGTATGAGTCATACTGAAAGAGGTGTTAAGTACATCAGATACATATTTTAAAGGAAATAAGTTATTTATCAGGAATAATCTCTCTCTCTTTCTCTCCCTCTCTCTAACTTAAAGGCATAGCTAAAACGTAGTGAATTGATGCATTTTTGTAAGAAAAATATCCTTATTTAAAACTTTATAAACCGTAATCTTTAACTTCTGCTAAATGTCATACGTGCATTCACAATAGAACGCCGTTCCAGGCGGATGACGTAGGACGTCGGCGTAGTGTAAGCACCGGTGAGAAGTGACGAAGAGCAGAGGAGAGAGCAAAACAAAACAAAACAAAACACTGGTCACGTATTAGGAGTACAAAACAAGGATTTGTAAAGAACTATTTCGGAGGATTTCAATAAGCCAAGAGGAGACTGGTTTTCCTGGATGCTGTAAACAAACTTCCATGAGACTAGCATATTCGCACTGGAGATTACGCTACTTCCTACTTATCCGCTGGAACGGGCCACTCTTCGTGACTGCGTCCGACAGTCATGGAAAGCTATAGATTACAGTTTATCAGTTTTGGAAAAAATATGGATATTTTTCTTACAAAAATGCCTTGAATCGCTTCAGGAGGCCTTTATAAACTCCCGGGAGCCATGTGGAGCACTTTATTGGACTTCTTTTGGACTGCTGAATATAGACAGCCATTCTCTGCCACTATAAACCTTGAAAGAACCATGCCATTATTTAATATACCTTCGAATTTGTTTTTGTCTAAAGAAGAAGTCATATACCCCTAGGATTGCTTGAGATTGATGTAATCAGGGGGAATGTTCATTACTGGTGAACTATCCCTTTTAAATGAAAATTAGAAATGTTGTCCCATGGCAAATTAAAATCATTTACACAAAAAAAAATACTAAAACCCTTGGGGGCTAAAATTGAAATAAAAATGAATTAAAGCTAAATAAAACGACAAGCTTGTCAAAGCTTGAAAAATTACTAAAATTAACAAATTTTCAGTTAATTCAAAATATCACACAGATCATAATAATAAAATAATCATTAATAATATAATAATCAGAGAGATTATATAATAATTTATATTTTACAATACAAACAGGATATAGCAGTTAGTTGGGAAGTAAGATAAATGGCACCGAAATATAAATTTAAAGGGGTGAGATATGCTATTTATTTTCTCTTTTCTTTGGAGTGTTCAACTCTTGGTGCTAGAAGTCTCAAATCCAAATAGATATCTTTAATAAAAGTTCCGAGTCACCACACGCCTACCTAAAACGTCTCTTCTAGAACCTTCCCCACATATCTACATCAACAATGTGTGAAGATTGCATACTCCCCCGTCCCAATGTTCATGTCAAAAAAGACGGCGTCACTTTTATTCCTCGCGTTTTGCCGAGGGCCGCTGCCATGCTGTGGAGACGGCTGTGGTTTTCGTTGTGAAGCAACACGTACTTTGCTGGGCCTTCCAAAAGAGTACGACAACTAATGATCAGGTGATAAGTTGTATTTACGACACTGTTCCGGAACAGTTCAACCCATATATTCAGATGGGTGCTATGCATTTTATGGAGGATGAGGACAGTTTCCTGAACCAGTAGCCTACAATGACGTCTGTGGCACAAAGGCTGTTTCTAAAAAGTGGGTCAATTCCAACTTTGCAAGGACAGTCTGGCGCTTCTGACTCTCAGCCTGTAAGTACGTTTTTTCATATTTAAAGTATTTGCCACTGACTATTCAAGTGTGAGTTTTGAGCAGTGTAGAGTAGGTTTGTTGTTTGTTGTTTCTCCGATCACAAATGCAGACTGGTTTTATGTTTAAACGCCGCGGCGATAACGCAACGCAACGCGTAAAAAGACAGTATAAGTCATTATAATCAGTAATTATGTCCCCACTGGATGCAACAAATGCCTCGTTTGTAATGGGTTTTATTGGTTTTGTCTCGTCTATTGATGTCCGGATCGCGAACGAATCGTTCGATTTAACCGGTTCTTCTTATTGAACCTGTTGAACCAGTTCACCAAATCGGGCTGAATCGTTTGAAATGGTTCGCGTCTTCAGTACGCACTAATCCACAAATTACTTAAATTACTCGGTTTATAAACGTGCCGGACACTCCCTCTGACACGATCTGATGGGATGTGCACGAGCAGAGCAGCTGGCCTGATTCTTGTCCTGCTGGGAGATGGGATCACAGTATGGTAAGGGGTGTAACATTTCTGTCACATGCTTGAGGTATTCGGCCAATCACAACGCACTGGATAGCTGGCCAATCATAGCACACCTCGCTTTTTCAGACCGATTAGTTTTGTAAAAATCTACGCATTTCAGAAGGGCGGTGCATAGAGGAGAAACAATAATTTACATTATGTGGAAAATAATGTGTTTTAACCTTAAACCGCATAAACAAATTTAATTACACAAAATACACAAAATAATGTTCTTTTTAGCAACATCATATGACCCCTTTAATGTCTTTGATGACATGTGACAGCAGAAACAAAACAAATACAAGTGCATTAAAGGCATGTAGGAATCACATGACCAAAAGGCAAGTTTCTCTTGTTAGAACGTTCACCCTGGTCAGAGAGCATGAAGGTCAGAAAGAAAGTGGCGTGTCAGCAACGTGCATGCCCTGAGGTCTCTAATAAAAGAAAGAAAATAGACTTTGTCTCTTTTATTCCGTCAATACTCGTTTCCCGACAGGTCCTTGAGACACTAGGGAAGTCGTAGCCTAATGGTTAGAGTCTCGTACCGGCAGGGATTGTAGGTGGGGGGAGTGAATGTACAGCGCTCTCTCCCACCTTCAATACCACAACTGAGGTAAGACCCTTGAGCAAGGCACCAAACCCACAACTGCTCCCTGGGCGCCTCATCATAAATGGCTGCCCATGCTCTGGTTTGTGTTCAGCGTTTTGTGTGGTGTGTCCTGCTCCGGGTGTGTGTTTGCACTTGGATGGGTTAAATGCAGAGCACTAATTCCGAGTATGGGTCACCATACTTGGCCACATGTCATTTCACTTCACTTCACTTCACTTCACTTCACTTCACTTCACTTCACTTCAAATCAAGGCTTTAAAATGAAGACCTGGATAATAGCTGTCCTATTCTACTCATGAGCTATGCAGATAAGTAAAACAGTATGCATTTAAACAAACACTCTATTCATATTTACACATCTAAAGTCACACAGAACGCACACATCGTAGGACACGTTTCATTTACTAAATTTAGAAACGAAGTTCTGAAAATGCATGTTATGCTCATCATCATCAGTTCAGTCTGTCTAATCCGTTCTAATTACAATGATAAACACTGCATAATTCATGTTGCACTGGCCTTTTTGCAATACATAATTTATATATGTTTAATAAATTCGAGCACAGAGCTGACACTTGTGTCCCAGCCAATTATCATCTTTGCTAAAATTGTGCAGGACTCTCTAAAGAACTACTTATACTTTATAATGTCATTTAAGAAAAGGTCAAACAATCTAAGTGACATCGTCTCATCCAGCATACCACATTTTTGGTGTTTCCTATCTCATTTACTCATCACATTAAAAGTGTTTTAATGTGTTTCAGGACGGTCTCTCACCAGCAAGCAGGAGTCTGGGCAGCAGAAGTAGCCCAAGGTCAGGAGAGGTGGTTGGTACACTCACACTTGCACAACAGCAGACAGCCACAGCAGGTTTTCCTATTAAAACCTCACACCTTTCAGTCACAGGTGACAGTGAGGTGCTTAACTGAGAAGACGGCGACTGGCATGCTGAGCAGAGGACACACATTGATTAAAGCTGGCATTTAAAAACTACTTGTCGTAGTTTGTCCCTGCTTTGAGGAGCACCGGATGGTTTTAAGATGGAGATTTCCCCCGGGGACACAGCGCATTTGAACGTGTTGATTATCCTCGGCCATAAGTTACACCCTCAACTGGCCCGCGGACACAATTAATCACATGGCCCACCGTGCCGAGATTAATTCTGAAGCCTTGGACTGCAGCCCCTTCCATTCAATCACGGATGGAAATCTAACAGAGACAGCCAATAATATGAGCGCGCACAGAGACTAATGAGAAGATGAATGCTGCTACATAGGGAGAGAAAATCAAACAAATAAACAAACAGATGCCCTTATTAAGCAGATTCTTGTGAAGTCAGGCAATAGAGACAGACTGTGCCATCCACCATCTGCTAGTTGTAAAGGACCACTGTAACTCAACCCTCACATAGCAACCCACTCATAATCGGCATTACAAAATGACGCCCGGTCAACACCATCACCCGCTCCCTTGTGGCATGAAAACTGTGGACTGGGACATTTAATACTAAAAAAATCTATACTTAAGCATGGGAATCCTTCCACAAAGACTTTAGCTTTACTACATGCCAGAAAATGAGCACGCCATTTTGACAGCTGGCACACTTGTAATATGAAATATGCACAAAGTAATCTAAAATGCATGTAAACGAGCTTCCATTGGAATACACCACTTCCTATTCTTTTTCCTCCTTTCGCCTCGGTTAATCTCGGACGCTACAGTTTCCCACGCATGAGCCGATACCTCCAGAGGCATCAGGAAGTGTTCGGATTACGGAGAGGTTAGATGAGGTCGAGACCCTCTAGTTCCTGTCATAGCCCTTCTAGTCGACTCTAAAAGCAGGTTAAGGGGGTCAATGGATCACTGCTGGTCACTGCTGTTAGAGCAGGAAGTGGACACACACTGAGACTGATTACTGCAAAGAAATATTAGAAAGCGTTAACTACAATTGAAATTGATATTTGCAGTGCTGTCTGCTCATATACATCACATCACATACTGAGGGTGTGGTTTGGTACAAGGGAAAACAAATCCATGTTCTCATTGTTACCAATTCATTTCAGAGAGGGAAAATAATTATTAAAAAAACATACAGATTTGGATATTTTTAGAAACAAAAAAGAGAACCAAGAAACAATTATGCAGAAATTTGTTTTTCTTCCCAACTTCAAATAAATAAGAACAAACACATCCAGTATTTTTCTCTTGTCAAACATTTGTATGTTTACAACAGATTTTCGTGTTCTTATGAATTCTGTTATGTTCACCAAGGCTTCATTTATTTGTTTAAAAATACAGTATAAACTGTACTATTCTGAAAAGTTATTAAAATTTAAATGGTTTTCTGTTTTAATATATCTCATTTGAGATGGAATTTATTCCTGTCAAAGCTGAATTTTTCAACAGCCATCTTCAGTGTCACATGATCCTTCCAAAATAATTCTAATTTGTTGATTTGTTCCTTAAGAAACATTTCATCAATGGTTTAAAAACATTCAATCATTAATGCTTTTAACATCAATGTTAAAAAATTGTTGTCCTGCTTATTATTTTTTGTAAAAGCCATGATACATTTATTTTTCAGGAACTGTTGTAAAGAGAAGTTCAAAAGAATTCAATAATTACCTTGTAAATTTTGATCAATTTAAAGCATCCTTACTAAATTAAAGTATAATTTATATAAATTATATTGATATATATATATATATATTATATACACACACACAGGTGGCATCTAAAAAAAAATTAATATCGTGAAAAAGATTTCAAAACAAATGTTTTTGGGTAAGTGAAACTTTCATATATTCTATATTCATTACATGTAAAATAAAAAATGTAAAAAGTTTTTTTATTTTATTTTTTTTTAAGTTTGATGATTAGAGCTCACAGCTCATTAAAGTCAAAAATCCAGTATCTCAAAATATTAAAATATTTACATTTGAGTTTCATTAAATCATTCCTACAGTATAAATTCCTGGTATCTCTTGTTCTTTGAAACCACAATAATGGGAAAGACTGCTGACTTGGAAATGGTCCAGAAGACAATCATTGACATCCTCCACAAAGAGGGTAAGTCACAGAAGGTCATTACTGAAAGGCCTGGCTGTTCACAGAGTGCTGTATCAAAGCATATTAAATGCAAAGTTGACTGGAAGGAAGAAATTGGGTAAGAAAAGGAGCACAAGCAGCAGGGATGACTGCAAGCTTGAGAATGCTGTCAAGCAAAGCCGATTCAAACACTTGGGAGAGCTTCATAAGGAGTGGACTGAAGCTGGAGACAGTGCATCAAGAGTCACCGCACTCAGACGTCTTCAGGAGGAAAAGGGCTACCAAGCCACTTCTAAAACAGAAACAACGTCAGAAGCATCTTACCTGGGCTAAGGAGAAAAAAAAACTGTGGTCTACAGTCCTCTTTTCAGATAAAAGTACATTTTGCATTTCATTTGGAAATCAAGGTCTGGAGTCTGGAAGAATACTGGAGAGGCACAGAATCCAAGCTTGAAGTCCAGGGTGAAGTTTCCGAAGTAAGTGATTATTTGGGGTGCATGCCGTGATGTCTGCTGGTGTTGGTCCACTGTGTTTTATCAAGTCCAAAGTCAATGCAGCCGTCTACCAGGAGATTTTGGAGCACTTTACGCTTTCATTTGCTGAAAAGCTTTATGGAGATGCTGATTTATTTTTCCAGCAGGACTTTAGCACCTGCCCACGGTGCCAAAACTACTTCCAAGTGGTTTGATGACAATTATATTACTGTGCTTGATTGGCCAGCCAACATGCCTGACCTGAACCCCAAATGGAATCTATGGGATATTTTCAAGAGAAAGATGAGAAACAGTGGATCCAGCAATACAGACGAGCTGAAGGCTCAATAGTGCCTCAGCAGTGCCACAGGCTGATCGCTTCCATGCCACACCTTACTGATGCTGGAGTTTGTGCTAAAGGAGCCCCGACCAAGTATTGAGTGCAAAAATGAACATACTTTATAGAACTTGAACTTTTCTGCTTTGCAAATCCTTTTTGTGATTGATCTTAGGAAATATTCTAATGTTTTGAGATACTGGATTTTTGACTTTTATTAGCTGTAAGCTCTAATCATCAAAATTAAAACAATTTTTTTTTTGAAATGTTTTACTTTACAGGTAATGAATCTAGAATATATAAAAGTTTCACGATATATAAGAAATATAAAACTTTATATATATATAACACTACATAATGCATGCATGTATTATTCATGAAAGTTGAAATATGATAACTTGCCAAATTCAAAGAATATAATTTCTAACAGAGTTGACTACATTAAAACTGAAGACCAGATTCTAAATATCACTTGAAATATCATTTGTTTTTACTTGCAATATTGACATTGCAGTCCTGTTTTTCAGAATTCCAGGAAATGCTTTCTAAGACCTATTTCTTTCTGGGCCCCTCTGGACACTTTGGTATAATTCAAACACTGGCCTCATGTATGCAGGAGGGACTCGCTGTCACCCAGGGCTAAAAGAAGTAAACAGGGGTCGAGGTCTTGGGCTAAGAGCTCAGTACAAGTCGAGTCATGAGGCAGGACTGGAGAAGTGATTTATGACAGTTGTCCAGAGGGCAGGGAAAAAGGCAGAGGACAGCTGAAGCAGGTGAGGGGGAAGTGCCAGACAGGAAGGGCAGAGTGCTGTGGCATTTCATAGCGGGCAGAGACAGAAGGGCAGTGAGGCATGAGGCCCGTACAGCATTTCCCACCTCTGCCTCTGTACCTGCCTCCCCACTGCTCTCATTCACGTCGCGTTCTTTCATCATCTCTCCTGTCACCTCTTCTCTTTAGTCATTAGTGCCCCACACTAAGAAATGTGCTGACGGCTCCTGGAGTCGTACAGGTCTGGAAGAAACTCAAACATATGAGCAACTGAACTTTCTGCACCCACGATGCCCTAAACGCTAAATTAAACTGCCACTACCAACTGGACAGATGGATAGACACAGGGAAGGTGAACAATAAAAATCAGTAATTGTTCTTAAAATATAATACGATTTAAACACACCTTTAATGATTAAACTATATACAAAATCATATCTTTTATATAAATTATTTTTATTTATAATATTTTAAGGTTTTTTTTAAATAATCAACAAGTGTGAATTTTCTGAGAATAAAGTCATAAAATGAAGTTAAGATATTACAGTACATGTATAAACAAAAGAAAGCGGTGTGCACTAACACATTCTTCAGCGTATACAGGCTGGAATAGCGCCTTCTCCTTAACAAGGGGGTCATCAGAATCTGACAGTGTTTCCATGGTGATGAGGTGAATGGATTTTCAACTCGTCCAGTGGAAATTCTCTCTGGAAAGCTCATTTTCCTTATTCAAAATGAGTAGATTGGATACAGAAATCTACATAAATATAGGACAATGCACTGTGATTACGTCAGTTGCAAATGTCTACTGTGTGTGTGGTGTGTACGTGCTTAGATGTGAGTCCATTAGAATTCAAGCATGTGCACACTTCGTCAATGTCAATCATTGGATAAATGATGGTCTGAAAACTAAATGGAGAGATGGTTCTACTAATGTGCTATTGAAAAGAGACTCTTGGGTGCAGTTTTAAGGGTGCAATTGTTGCCATGGCATCAGGACACTGTAGCTGAAGGCAAAAAAATCTAAATAAAATAAAGTATATAATAAGAACAAATCTCACATTTGACATTATAACCAATCACACACGATTCTGTTGAGCTTATGAATGCAATGGCCAATCAGAGACGTTCAGATGAGTCATCGCTGAAACGCGGTGTTTTGTTCACTTGCTCGCTGACTGTAAACAACAAAGTGCAGATGTGCGTTAATGTAAGTAAGATATTCATTTCACAGTGTAAACAGCTTCAGTGATTTAAATGGGAGTTTTTGAGAGTGCCTGAACTCTGGCTAGTCTGAAGTGAAAATGTTCTTTAATGATGTAAATGTTCTTTGCTCTCTGTAAAATGAAAATGTTAGTAACTTACACTTTTGTTATTAAATTCACATTAAATACAAAGTCAGTCGTATTAAAAATATTTTATAGTATGACACTATATCTGGTACTTAAGTAAAAAGACGGGGTTTTATGTGTAGTTAATAGATTACACTATTACTCTACTTTGCCCATCACCCATTAGCTATAGATCAAATAACAATCTGGTGCAAAATGCATTTGTTTGAGAATCGAGATATTTTCTGATATAGCCTAGTTAACACGTTTGGAAATATTTCGAATAAAAAGGAAAAAATAAAATAAAACATAAGCCTATATCAGTTATACAGCGTGTATATGGCTGCTGTGTCACATGACAAGCATGACGAGCCCCAACTCCTCCCCCCCACTCGTGCCCCCTCAAAAATCATGAGTGCATGACGCCCCTGACTGGGATCATCAACAGATTCTCACACAAGCTTTTCATTTCAAGTAAATTGAATTATTTCAATAAATTACTGCACAAAATTGCAAACCTTTTAAAAATAAATAAATAAACTTAAAAACAGCACACTTTGTACTTGATATTATTTGAAACAGCTGAAGGATAAGAGACAGGTTTCTAAATTATATTAATATGTAGCAGATTGTTACGGAGTGACAGAGAAGTGAGCGAAGCGATCCCTTTGCAAGCTTATTTAAAGGGGTCATATGGTGTGATTTCATTTTTTCCTTTCTCTTTGGTGTTACAAGCTGTTCGTGAATAGATAAGATCCCTAAAGTTACAAAGACTAAAGTCTCAAACCCAAAGAGATATTCTTTATAAAAGTTAAGACTAGTCAACACCCTCCTAAAGTGCCTCTAATTTACACCTCCCCCACATTTCATATTCCTGTGTGGGATATTTGCTAACAATGCCAAAATGGTTTACACAAGAAATAAGTCGTAACTCTTTGATTCTCGCGTAGTATTGTTTGCTGCCCGCTGCTGTCCATGTCGTGTAACCTGTGTGTTTCGGTGTGAAACGAAACAACGTTTGTTTTGCCTTCCAAAGAACACAACTATAAACATGGTTAAGTGTTGTATTTACAAGACTGTTCCGAACACTTCACGCAAATCTCCTTAATTGTTTTCCTGAACTGGGAAAGTAGCCTACAATGCCTCGCTACACACAAAGGCTGTTGTATAAAGTGGGGCAGTTTCAACTTTGTAAGGATAGTCTGGCGCTTCTGACTCACAGACTGTAAGTAAATTTTCATATTTAAAGAATTTGCCACTGAGATTCAAACGCGAGTTTTGACCGTTAGAGTCGCGCTTGTTGTTTGTCGTTTCTCCGTCACAACAGGGTTTAATGTAGTTCCTGCGCGATACGCACGCAACGTGTAAAAAGACATTCTAAGTCATTATAATCGTAATTATGTCCCCTGGATGCAACCAAGGCCTTGTTTGTATGTATTTTATGGTTTTTGTGGTCGTGCGCGGACACCCTGCCAGTATGGTAGGGGCGTAACATTTCCGGTATTGGTATTCGGCCAATCACAACGCACTGATAGCTGGCCAATCACAGCACACCTAACTTTTCAGAACGATGAGCTTTGTAAAAAACAACGCGTTTCAGAAAGGCTGAGCATTAGAGGAGCAACAATAATGTTCTTTTTAGCAACATCATATGACCCCTTTTAACTCTTTCCCTGCCAGCATTTTTGAAAAAAGTTGCCAACCATCGCCAGCGATTTTGATGATTTTCACTAAAATTTTATGGCCTCCAGAATATTTTGCTGTATGAATATTTGAATATGCAATACAACAAAATAAAGATCAGAGTTTTATTCTAGCTTAAAGCATTCTTTTTTTATCAACAAAAACTGCATACATTTGATCAAAAAGGTGAGAAAATCTAATTTTTATCAAAAACTACATCTGGGTAATATTCAGTACGATTATCAAAGCATAAATCTAGTAAATCACTTCTATCAACACCTCCAAAGCTTGCACAGACATATACCACTTCCTGGATCCACATTTTACTCAGTAACATTATGCAGTTTTCATTTATATGCTGCCATTGCTGATGATCGCATTATTTTTCATATGCATCTGTTTACATAAGAGATCGCTCGTTTCTCCGTCCTGTTCACGTGTGTTTTTGTTCGGGAGGTTTTGTACTCATTCAGAAGATGTGTAAAAGCGCCCCCTAGTGTATAACAGTGAAAACACGAAAAGCCGTAAAAACTCGTCTTTGGCGGGGAAGCGTTGTCTTCTAAAAGACGAGATAACTCGTCAACGGCGGGGAAAGAGTTAAAGACGTGGTCAAAACAGGTGAGGGTCAGACAATGGCAAACAAGTATATTGAGGGCAAGACACAAGAGTAATCCAGTGAACGGGCATGGTAGATCTCCGGTGAACAATGTCCAACAGGTAACCCAAAGGTTTCTCCTAAACACAGGCGATGGTCCAGGCGAGGGGTTAACGGTATTCGAACAGGGCGAGACGAGAGGGGTAATCCAAGACAGGCGATATCGAACGGCATGCTAATGAGACAGGCTAAACTATATAAAGGCTAAGTCCAAACACGGAAACCGGCAGGCAAGATCATGGCCTAAGCAAACAAGAGCAGGCTCCGTAAAGTAGCTATCGGCTAGGGTAGCGATATGTGCTTACAATAATCAGCGTTGAATGGTGGTTTGAGACTGATTTTATAGTGTGTGTAATTGGCTGCAGGTGAAAATGTAATCAGTAAAATGGAACATGGGAAATGTAGTCCGGAGTGACGTGACAGTCTTTGTAATGTGAGAGTCAATATAATGGGAGGGTGACCTCTGGTGGCAAGCGGACAGAAGGTCACGGACAGGATTTGTGACACAGATATATGAGAACATTAAGTCTAAGTTAGATATGATGTCAAAAAAATAAATAAATAAATTTAGACTTATTGGTTAGAGTTGTGCCAATACTGTCTGGGACAACTTTATAAACGTTAAAGAGGGAGATAGAGAGATAGATAGAGAAGTAGGAGCACAGGTACAGTTTTCCACTCTTAAATTTTGCCAAACATGTTTGTTTAAAATCTAGTCCACTTTTCAGACACATCAGACAGCTTCCTTTTTCCATTACGCAAGGCCAAGCTATTTAAATTTATGTAATTAAATTTACGTTCTTCAGGAGCTTCCTTTGTTTGAAACCTGACGCTGAGCAATGCCTCTTGTGTGTGCGCGTTTCACTGTGATTAATTTAGCATCCTCTCTTTGTTTATTTTAGCTGTTTACAGCATCAGGCCTGGTTCTGAATGAATGCCAATGCCAGGAGCGGGAAGGAGGGGGTATATTTCTGCTGCACCAGCCACTTCTGCATTGGCTCATCAAGGTCAGCCAATAAGCCGAGAGCCAGAGCCTGTGGAGGAAGAAACCTGAACCAGCACAGCATCGCAGCACGGCCCACACAAATCATGGCAAGCCGGCTTGGTCCATAACTACAGGAGACAGTGTCCTGTTTCAAAACTAAATTCCCAACTTTCTGACTCATTTTGAAGGAGGGTCTTCCTGACTGATGTTTAACTTCTTTACAGCGTTGTTTTAAATAGACTACTTTTGAGATGTCATCTCCATCTTAAGCTAAACTTAAAGGATAAGTCCACTTCCAGAATAAAGATTTCCTGATAATTTACTCACCCCCATGTCATCCAAGATGTTCATGTCTTTCTCTATTCAGTCTCAAAGAAATTAAGTTTTTTGAGGAAAACATTCCAGGATTTTTCTCGATATAGTGGACTTCAATGGTGGCCAACGATTTGAAGGCCCAAAATGCAGTTTCAATGCAGCTTCAAAGGGCTCTACACGATCCCAGCCCAGCCGATGAATAAGGGCCTTATCTAGTGAAACGATCGGTCATTTTCTAAAAAAAAACTATAAATCTATATATATATAGTATGATTTTACAACCTTTTTACATACAAATGCTCGCTAGCCTTAGCTCTGCAGCACATCTTCATTAGATGATCTTGTAAAGATCACGCGTGACGTCGGTGGAAGTCCGACCCGTTTTTACAAAGCGAACACACAATAAAAGTCAAATGCCTGTTACAAAAAAGTACCAAAACAAAACGATGCCGGATGATTTTACCAGTTGGAGGAGAAATTATCAAGTTCAAAGATGAAGAACTAACTATCTTGCGTGACCTTTCCAACAGATTACGTAATCTGTGAAGCTAGATCGTCGAGCATTTGTGTTTAAAAAGTGTATAAATATACATTTCTTTCAGAAAATGACAGATATTTTCGCTAGATAAGGCCCTTATTCCTCGGCTGGGATCGTGTAGAGGAGAGCTCAGAAAGCGCCGCAAAAATGGCTGATTACAAAGCAAGTCCTCAGGGGTTCCACTGATTTTGATTGTTATTTTTCTTATATATTTTTTTTTTTTTTTTGGGAAATGGTCGATTGTTTTGTTATGTAGACCCTTCATTCCTTGTCTGGGATAGAGCCCTTTGAAGCTGCATTGAAACTACAATTTGGAACTTCAACCCACTGGCCGCCATTAAAGTTCACTATATGGAGAAAAACTTAATTTAAAAACGTAATTTCTTTGCGACTGAAGAAAGAAAGGCATGAACATCTGGGATGACATGGGGGTGAGTAAATTATCAGGAAATTTTTATTCTGGAAGTGGACTTATCCTTTAAAGTCATGATAAAAAGGAAGTAGTGACAGACCTTTTATTTAGCGTTGCCATGTACATCCAAGTGTAACAGATTATCGAAAAATAAATGAAGGTCGGGGACTTGGTTCTATGCAGAGGTTGTTGATTGGATTTTGAGATGTGGCGTGGCACTCAAACATCAGGGCCTGCAGCGGTAAGGCTTAAAGGGATAGTTCACCCAAAAATGAAAATGAAGTCATCTATTACTCACCCTCATGTCGTTCCAAACCCGTAAGACCTTCGTTCATCTTTCGAAAACAAATTAAGATATTTTTGATGCATTCTGAGAGCTCTCTGACCCTCCCATAGACAGCAATGTAATTAACACAATCAATGTCCAGAAACGTAGCAAGGAGATCAAATAATCCATGTAAAATAATCCAAGAACCAAATTGCCTATCACAGCTATGCTGATGATATCCAGATTTACCTAGCCTTATCGCCAAATGACTACAGCCCCATTGACCCCCTCTGCCAATGCATTGATGAAATTAAAAGTTGGATGTGCCAAATCTGTGTTCTCCATTTCAAAATGGAAGGGTAGGATGAAAAACACCATCTAATTTTCTCCTCCAACTTCAAAATTGTCCGACATCGTTGTTTTACTTTTTCGTAATGGGCATTTGACTTTCTTCGCATGTGTGCTTTGTAAACACTGGGTCAGTACTTCCACCAACGTCACGCATGGAGATGCCCCTGCATACATCACCAGAGATCAAAAGAAGGTCAAAACATTAAATAAAATTTAAAAAAACATTTGCACAGATGAATGGTTCAAAACAAGATCTATATCTTGTATTTAGAAAATTGATAGGGTGAATTTTCATTTCATGCCTACTTTAATGAGGGTTTGTGAGATGCTTCACACAGCCAAGACACTGTAAACACAGTCTAGTAGTAAAAACATTATGTTTCCAGCAACAGCTTGTACTTTGTGAATAAAATAAAATAAAATAAAATCAGTGGAACCACTGGAGGACTTGCTTTATAGTCAGCCATTTATGAATGCACTTTCTGAACTCTCCTATGGCAATGCATTTAGTTAAACAATCTCTTACATAATTCAATAATTTCATAACATCTCTGTGGTCTTTTCTGAAATGGCCCATTAAAGTATGCACTCTCTAATGTTTGCGTGTGTGGTTGGATCGATAAGGCTGATTAAAGCCCAAGCCACATCAATGCACACATGAGACCTATCAATAATCTCACTTCAACCAGTCAGGCAGAACTCCTACAGAAAGGAAAGCACTCTGAAATTTCAAGCTTAAGGGAGCTGGAATGAAATGATATGGAGCCCTAATCCATCACAGCCTACTCTTGATTTGACCTAGCCAGAACGTTATCAAATTACATTTTTTGTTATGGTAGACCTAAATCCCAGGCTGAAACAAAAGACTAAAAAAAGATGATCCAACCAAGGGGAAATAAACGCGAGTGTTACTCCTGCGCGGGTCCAGCCCGCAACACGCGTGCAGCAGGGAGGCGCGACCAAGACTTGCTAAACTTGCCCTGCATACCAGTAACTGCCATGGGAATCGTTACCCCTGCGGAGGGTGTACATATACTATATTGGTACCATGAGAAGCGTACATACAAACCAGATGATATTGGATATTTAATTGTAAAAATAGAGGAAATTAACACCTAAAGTTTATATTTAAAAACACTAATAATTAAAACAAATAAACTTCTAAATGTATTTAACCATTCTTCATAGTATACAGTATAAAGTTGCGGCATCTGAACTAATGCATTTAAAATTAGCCTACAATTTTAGTTTTTAGTGTTTTATTTTAAATCAGCAAAAGTTTAATATTATATATATATTTGTCACCCACCTCTCTCTTTTGTACTTTTGTACTCACTTTTAAAGGTGATAGGTCCCATATTGTCAAAACTGAAATTTCCTGGCTTTTTTCATGATAACTGAGGTCTAGGTGCTATGTAACTACCATATAAGTTTCAAAACAGTCAATTTAGTCAAATGCACACAGGATGCATAAAGTAGTTGTGATTTTTCACGAACCGTTGTGACTTCCGTAAAAAGGTGACGTCAAAACTACACAGTCACCGCCTTCAGTCACCACCGCGAGTACTGCCCACAGTCCCACTCTCCTTTTGCCAAACCCCCAGACAACATTGCGTCCATGCCATTGCTGAGCAACAACAACACGGAAACATGTCGAGAAAACGCTGTTCAGTCTGGATGTCAGGAAGGCTGTGATGGTCGCCGTGACAACCGCGTCAACCGTTGTCTATTGCCACCGGCTGTTGTGCACGTGACGTCACACACTCTATAACAAACATAATACAAAGTTTTGTATACAAGTGTAATAATAGTAACAGTTGCAAATTGTTTTATTTAGACTATAAGTCTATGCTAATTCACAAATTACCTCAAATGCCATACACGGCGTTTGATCCTTTAGATTGGCAGGTTTGAGCGCTGGAAAATACAGTACAGAATACAGAAACCAAATACTACATCACCAATCTGGAATAATTTTTTCCATTCATGTCACCCATCCACATTTGTACAAGTGTCTTCAAGTTCACGTGATCGCAAATGCTCGTCTGGTCAGGTTTGTATTTACTGCATTCGGTGTTTGACATGAAACCATTCTGAAACATCCTGTTGTAAGCACGTTTGAGGAGGTGGTTGGTTGTCTCCTGTCGTCGCCGATTCGGGGTCCGAGTTCGGCTCAAACATGTAAGGCCGGACAACATTTCCCTCAGCAGTGACCATCATTAGCGGTGATTCTATTGACCTTACTTGTATCACCAAAAATATATTGAGATGGTTTTTGGTACTTTACCGCAAATATATATTCTTAAGGACATCAAGACTTAAAATAAAACTCCAGAAAGGTGTAAAATATGTGACCTTTAAGTTTAATATCAAATCTGGCAGCAGCACTGGCCCAAGTGAGCTCACACTCGGCAAATATACAGCAACAGACTCCCTGGCAGTCTATTCAAGGACATCCCATTAACAAACGCAAGGGGCTGACTGACAAGTTGTTGATCCAATCGCAAACGTCCCCAAGAGTCTCTGGCGGTTTTCCCCGCGGTCTCTGAGTCACTTGCACATTTCACAAACATGGCCTCTCAGCCAGCAACAGTCAGGAACTATTTAGTGGCGTTCTGAAAAATCTCATTGGTTTGTCCCCTAACGGCCAGGAGTGGAAAGGGTAACCTAATGTAAGCTGACAGTCCTCTTCTCACCGTCCACACTTTTTCTTTCTTTCTTAGGTTAAGGTGCTTTACACAAGCGCTTTTGAAGTGGTTTGTAGTCAATTTTGACGACAGGGTTAAGTTTGTTCAGTTACTGTGAAAGCTTTCTCTGCGCCAGTGACTTACTGTGGTTCAGACACAAATACTACTGTACAATGGCTGCATCTTAATTTGCATTATGCAGAATTAGGATTAGTGTCTCTCAAATCACAATGCATTGAAAATTATATTCAAAAGGTGTCTAGATACTACATTATTCTGGTGAACTTTTAAAGTGTGCATCTGCTGTATGGACTAAAATCACAGCTGAAGCTGTGGTAAATTTAGAAATGTATTAATCTTAAAAGTTTATAAACTTATGAATTTAAAATAATTATGAATTTCAAGTTAATGAGATCAGCTTTAGTGCTTACCTACAAACGCAAACAGTACACAAGGTTCTGTGCTATCAAGATGCTATTATATAATGCTGTATTTCTCGATACTGGTGAATTAACACCATAATCAAATGTATGTACTGTCCTATCATGAGCAAATTACATTATTTAGAAGTGTGGGAATTGGGATACAGCCAATGTGAAAACAAACCAGGGGGCAGAAGTAAGAGGGCTGGAATCAAACTCAAAGCCAAACAACTGAATGAAATGTGGAAACTGCCAAATTGTGTAAATCAAATGCACTGAGCAAAAGAATTAAGTGCTTTCAATGTAGCTTGTCACTAAGTTCCAAAAAACTCAAACATGATAAGTGCAATAAAGTATATCACTATGTGTCTTTTGTGCTTACCAAGAGTCATTGACATATAAAACTGAAAGTCCCTTACTTTATGATCTACTGTTAAATGTGTCGAGTGTAGATTCTGCTCACTTTTTATAGTTTCACATACCACTCAGGTAAAATGACTTGTAAAGAATGATGAATCAGAGAATCCTCAAAAAAAAAGTAAATACTGTATTTAATTAAATATTTTTTAGATATTCAAAGACTTATTTAAATTATATAAATGCATATTTACTGAATGTTACTGCTTAAGAACATAGCTGTAGTCTTTCTTCTAAGAGGCAAATGCTAATGGTTTTTCATATTCAGTTTACTTTCTTTATATCTAATAATTCAATAGCTAGAATTGTTAAACAAGCTGGAGAACGAGAACTCCTGTGCATCTGCGCTCATATGTTGATGTTCCTTCGCGTTGTAAGTATAAAAGTCCAGTTTCTGTTACTAACCGGCCAGGAAAGCTTATTAGCCAATACTGATAATTAAACATAAATAAATAAATAAAATATAATAAGCCAGTATAATCACTATTGGTATCTGTTGACAGCTACTGTCAATGTTGCAGGAATATATCCTAAAAATGTCTCTAAACTAATGCAGGAGTCAACAGTCAACCTGGACAGATTATCATAATGAGAGATTCTTTTCTATGCAATGTTTTGTACAACAAATTTAGGGCAGGCAAATTAATTATGCAAGTATTTAGCTCATGGTAAAACAAAGACTAAATTATGCACCTTCTTGTACTCCTGGATCTTTTTAAAAGTCTTTAAGTATGCTCTAAACCCAAACACTGAGAACAAACATGTGTCTATGTAAACAGAGATACTGAATAAATGGAGAACTCAGTCTCAGAAAAGTCTTTAGACTGCCAAGTTAGAGCTGGTTCAACAGTAAAATTGTTGAAGGGATGATGTGAGATCAAAGCGCTGGAACTCAGAGCACCATATACAGCAAGAACCAGATTAAAGGAACAACATGTATTGAGCAGAAGAGCGTTTGGTGTATGTTTGGACAAGATTGCAGCTGTTTAGTGAGGCCAAAATGAAACAGACCCTACACTTGAGCACGAACTGAGAGAAAGCAGATAGTGATAAACAATCTGACAGAGCACCAGCTGCCTGAAAGACGAGGATATGGATAATGGCAAAATAGTTTAATATTGTAAATGCAACATCATACATTTTTCTTTTTTTCTTTTCAGATTTATTCAGTCTGTGTTCTAAAGCAAGAGCAAAAGGTTTATCTTATTTTTTTTGTGCAAATATCTTTGTGCTAATAGCCGTGTTTTGTTACTGCAGACGGAAGCTCAACACACAAACATACCTGATTTGAAAAGGGGTATAATGCTTTGTGATCGCAAACTTGCATTTGCTTGATGGCTGAAGACGTGATGGCCAAACGGTCCCACTCACTCACCAAACCAGCTGGCCAGAGGTCCTCCCACCATCTGCACCAGACCTGACAAGGGCTCTCAGATCCTCAGGTGCAATAACTACTGTAGCAAGTAACAGGACATGTTGCTGTAAATAGTACCCGGCAGCTGCCCGTTTGCATTTTGGTTTCTCAAACCAACATTTAATGCAGTGCAAATAAAAGTAAAATTCATAAAAAAAAAACAATGTGCTCTTGTTTTTAAATTGTAAGAGTATTTCACGATTTTACTGTATTTTTCTCTTTTTTGATTAAATAAATTCAGTGTTGTTGAGCATTAGAGACATAAACAATTAAAAAAAATCTGTGACATTATTCTTATATACAGAGAATTGGTCTTTAGTTATTGTTGATTTTAAACACAGGTTTTTTTATTTGGATGACAAAACTTCTTTTTAAATACACTGGCACAACATCTGTGAACTAACGAAGTAAAATGATCATATTAGCTGCTTGCTTTTCACTGACCCAGTGTTCACCAAATGCTACGAACTAACTGAGGCCCCGTCCACAAGGAGACGCGTTTAGCTGTATACACATACATTTTGTATATCATATAGGTGGTTCGTCCACACGGATCCGGCGTTTTGGGAGAGTGAAACCAATATTTTTTTGAAACCGGGTCCCAGAGTGGATAAATCTGAAAACGCCACCCTTGCGCTTTCGTGTGGACAGCGAATCCGTATATTTTCTGAAACTATGACATCATCGGCCTGTCTCGCCCCTAGTCAGACACCGCTACATCACGTAACAGCAACAAAAACAAACACTGAACGATTGTCTTTTTATTAACTAGCATTAAAGGTCCCATATTGTCAAAACTGAAATTTCCTGGCTTTTTT
This sequence comes from Sinocyclocheilus anophthalmus, assembly GCA_018155175.1. Lineage (NCBI taxonomy): Eukaryota > Metazoa > Chordata > Actinopteri > Cypriniformes > Cyprinidae > Sinocyclocheilus > Sinocyclocheilus anophthalmus. The sequence continues at coordinate 49,529 of JADLZN010003338.1, forward strand.
CACGATTACATAGGTCTAGGGGCTATTTAACTACCATAGAAGTTTCAAAACAGTCAGTCCACAGTAAAATGCACACAGCCTGCTCAAAGTTCTAGCTATTTTTCACGAACCGTTGTGACTTCCGTAAAAAGTTGACGTCAGAACTACACAGTCACCGCCTTCAGTCACCACCCCAAGCACCGCCCACAGTCCCACTCTCCTTTTGCCAAACCCCCAGACAACAATCGCGTCCATGCCATTGCTGAGCAAGGACAACACGGAAACATGTCGAAAAGGTTCCACTTAACCACTAAACCAGATCGGCCGACCTGTAACGTTACACTCTCACTCAAAGGATGGACGATCTGACAGGATTGTCTAACTGTATCATCTAACTGTATAGTAGACAAACTCACCGTGTCTATCTAGTCATGATGAAGATGTATATACATTTCAATTTCAGCAGGCAACTATTTTTACAGCTACATTATTGTTCCAGCCACAATTAATCACAACAATGTATATACAATTACAAATGATTATATATAAATCGTCAGTTTGTTGTTTTACACACATGCACACAGACATTATTTCATACACGACATAGTCGTGAGATGCAAGAAACATAGACATATGGCAAGAAATCTGTAGACGCGCCCATAACAACAAAAGACAATACTTTATTGAACCTTTTCTGATAAGAAGTGTGCGCTGCAAACGTGAGCATTTTTGACGATCGTTTCTGTCCAGTCTGCTCGTTTTATCGCGTTTAACCACAGCTGTCGTCGTTTTTTTGTCTGGCAGTGGCAGCAGATATGCGATCAAATTTCTAATTTGAGGCTGTATTACGTCGATTCTGGCACCCAACATCACAACAAGATGATATTTTAAGCTCCTTATGTAGCCGAACCTGCGCTGGTTTGAATGGGCCGCCTCCAGTTTCCCCTTTGTTTTGCTGCCTCCAGCTAGCGCTGTGACGTCGGCTGACCCTAGTTACCTGTGGTTGGCCTGGCCGTGCGTCACTCAGAAAACAACAGGCCAATCAGAAGAGAGGCTCCTGAATATTAATTAGACAGACCAAAATCGACCCGTTCTAAGCAGAGCTCCTGAGAGAGGAGCTGTACAAATATATTGAGATGGTTTTTGGTACTTATACAGCAAATATATATTCTTAAGGACATCAAAACCTCAAATAAAACTCCAGAAAGGTGTACAATATGGGACCTTTAATACAGATTAATACATGTATTGTTCCATGTTCGTTTGTATACCGCGCGCAAGGTTTATGCGCATAGTCCAAGTATTCTTCACCGTTTTTAGTGTATCACTCTGTGGCAGAATTACAGCTCCACATACTGGTCTGGCATGTATACTAAATCGTTTTGTGTCGGTTTTGTGGTTTCGTGTGGACGCAGATATTTCTTGAGGGGGGGGGGGGGGGAGAATATGGAAAATCGGATAGGGAAGCTCTGGCTTCGTGTGGACATAGCCTGAGAATGTTTTAAAATTACACTCGTCTTCACATTCTAATTAAGGCTTTTGAAAGAACATTTATTTTAGTACTCTTGTACTGAGAGAGTTGGATACAAGCAAAATTACAATGAAAGGGAAGGCAGGTGATGACACTTCAAACGTGAAGCTGATTGGGGGGACACACGCACACAAGAACAATCCTGCAATTGCCTTAATCCAGAGACACCTGCCATGAAAAGGGGCCCTTTGAAATCATTAGCCGAGCCGGACAAGACACTGCATTTACATGTGAAACAAAGAGGCTGATTGGCTGTCAGTCTACTCATATAAAGAGCCACTGAACACGCTAACCAAAACAGAATGATAATGTCAACTTTATCACACCAAACAAACAATAAAATCCACACTAGGGGGTGGTTGTGCCATTTGCAAATTGACACAAAGCTCTGGCCACGAACAAAGAGCAATGTGACAGGCCTTGTGACGAAAAGGCAAAGTGAAATCTGAAGCTGCTCACAGCTGCTTTAAAAAAGCTTGGTCGTGGACCTCAGCACTGAACAGTCACAATGCAGCAGGGTCTGGTGCTTCAGAACTAAACTGGCCAAATTAGAGCTCACAGGACATCCGCATACTAATCCCCCACACTCCCCATCATCCTCTCGGCTTTCATCTGTCAATGTGGACGGCTCCGCCAATCCAATAAGCATGTGTGGGCTATATTATGAACAGTAATGTAAGTAGTAACATGTAATGTGATCATACACAATTTGGCAGGCATTAGAGGTAACTGAATTAATGCACTACTGTATGGCTATAAGTTTGTAATAGATAAATATTGCATTTTAATTTTATTTAAAACTTATGTATTTCATTTATTTATTTACTAAAATGGTTACGGCAATGGTATAATATACAAACACCATATTGGTTTTTAGACAATATGTTTTAATTTATTACAGAATGTTTTTTATATATTAGCTATATATTGTTTTTTTTTATTCAGAATTTATTTAATTCATCATAATACACACATAATCTAAACACATCTCCAGCAGGTGCAGGACCAAAACAGAAAACATGAAATTAAACAAGTAAAATCTGCAGACTGTTTAAATATTGCCTTTATTTTCTATATAAAACACAAATAGCAATGTTGCTTTTTGGTTGAACGGCATATTGGTTTTTCTTGTTCAATGTATCGTAATCAGCCATTATTAGATATTTATCAGCCAATATTAGATATTAAAATGTTTCTGCCTATTTTAAAAGAATAATTCAACAACAACAACAACAACAAAATGAAAATGTACTCACCCTGAGGACATCCAAGATGCAGATGAGTCCACAGATGTGGGGGAGTTTGGCATCTTATCACTTGCTCTGCAATGGATCATCTGCAGTGAATGGGTGCCGCCAGAATGAGAGTCCAAACTGATAAAAACATCACAATAATCCACAAGTAATCCACACAACTCTAGTCCATCAATTAATGTATTGTGAAGCTGTGTGTTTGTAATAAATTCATCGTTAATACATTTTTAACTTTAAACCATTGCTTATGACTAAAATACGAGTCCTCTATCCATAGTATTGCTTTCTGTTTGTACATTTTCATAAAACTATTCCTTTAAAATACAGATAAATATATGTATTTACATTTGTTTTGATCTCTCTTCCTTGTAAGCATGCATGCAACAATATTTTTATGTAATTTTCTAACAAAACAATACAGATTTATTATTTCAGCTCATTTTCAATAAACAACCATAACAAGAAAATAGGCTACTTATTATCTTATTAGTACTGGCCAGAATTTCACTCCTAGTTTTGATAGGCTGTCTGCATTGTTTGAATGACAATTATATGATGACAAATACTCTAGGCCTCACCTTGACCTGTCTATTCTACATTCTCTTCTCAATGCTACTGTTAGATGCCAAGAAAGCCATTTTAGTGCTAGATTCCCAAAACAAAAACGTATGTATTAATTCAGATAAATTCTATTTTACTTTTTGAACCTATTGTACGTAACATGATGTGCAGTATACCACGTTATAATGATGACTTGCTTACGCAATTTACAACATAAAGAAGAAAAGATCATTTGTTATTCCACAATCTTCAACTATTCATCTCATCCATATAAACAGCATGAGGAGAAATATAGCTGCCATATCCTGCAAGCTGAATTCTGTTTAAATTCAGCGCATCTGTAACTCTCTCTGTCTGTCCCGTTGTATATGCTTGTAATGTTTTATGCATAGCCTCAGCTAAACGTTCTTTGTACCTCTTGCAAAAGTTTGTTTCATGTTCCAAACCCCCACAGCTTTACCAAGGCTAAAAATTAAAGTGTACCAGGGTTATGAAGTTATATTTTAGTAGATGTGATTCTTTTTTATCATCCTCACTCTAATTTTAGATTTTGCTGTCAGGTTTCTGTCAGTCAATGAAAAGAAAAGAAAAGAAAGTAGTTCTGCTTTGAAGTCTTTGTCCTCTCTGATGGGTGTACTTCAGTTTACCCCTCTTAGCCAAGAATAGACTTGCAAATCTAAGTAATGGCTTTCTAGATTATGCCTTAAGTTTAAAGCTGCTACATTAAACTATAATGTTATGTTATTATAATAGAAAATATCTCTAAGTACATGCTAAGTATGAAGAAAAAGTATACTGTCTGCTCTCTCTGGCAGAAAAAAAAAGCATAAGACGATGATGCTGATGGCCTGTCTCTTAAAATAACGCAGATTGTGGAAATATTATCACAAAAAACATGAGCACCGAACCATAAAATGCAGATATAATTGGGATAGTTTGTCCTTTGCCAGATTTAATCTAACACATTTACAGAATATGCAGAGTGTTTGTAATTGTTGTCACTGTAGTGAGGCACATCAGTTTGACATTTTATGGCATCTTCAGCTGCTCACTGATTTTAAGCCTTTTACATTGCTTATTTAGACAATGAAATCACAGATTTTTATAGTTTGACAGATTTAGATAGCATCTTAGTATTATTGTATAGTAATCTATATCGGGATTAAATACTATTAATATTATATATAATTTGATCCTTACTGCATACTGCATACATAAGTTTGGGGTAGGTAATATAGGAAAAAAATAATAGTTCTATTCAGCAAGAATGTATTAAATTGACCAACAGTGACAATAGAGACTTCAACGTAGAGTTGTTACAAAATATATACATTTCAAATAAATGTTGTTCTTTTAAACTTTGAAAGAATTCCTGAAGAAAACTAAAATAACAACTTTATTCAACCATTTCTTCTCTCCTGTGTCAGTCACGAGGGTGCCGAAACGCATTGATGTGCATTTAAAACTATTTTATTGGTGGTGAACCAATTGTAACCTTTGTGACAGAAGAATTTCATCTCAGCAGGAATACACAATTAGATAATCACATTATCCAACTACTGTAGTGTACAGTTGTCTTTTTCTAATGGTCTTCTGGAAACATAAAACACAAGACTACATGACAGTGCTGCCTACTTAAAACAGGAAGCAGTTTAGCTTTAGTGTGTGCCAACAGTAGCCAACTCCATATAAATTACTGATCTGTGCGCAAACTTCATGTTGATATAAGCATAAAATGACAAACACTTCCACAATCTCTTCAACAAAAGCAAGATTAGTACCACTAATCCTAATGTTGTGTTCCCCAAAACATGTTTAGATCACCATCTTTCCAAAGAAAACCACTTTCTAAAGAAGAGCATGCATTTGTTTTCAATGAATGTGATGATGATTAATGCAGTCTTGAGGTGAAGTTTCATTTTTGTACTGCTTTTGATTTATAGTGCAACATCAACACATTTTTACAAATAGTCTTCACAAGGTCAGGTACCATCTTGCTCTCTGAGCTGTGGATACAAATGGAGATATAGAGGCCACTTTGGCTCTGTATACTTTGGCCATGTCATAAAGTGACAGTATGAAAAAACTGGCCGTCAAGATATGACAAATATGATTAAACAATCACCTGAGTGAACAGAATAAATGTTTAACTTTAGTAAAATCACGTGTGCCAACATAAACTGTCAGCCAGTTTAAAACGAAATAGCAGAAACGTGGGAAATAAGCACAAAGAACCTCAGCTTACCTAAATCTTGGTACTAAATTAAATACCAAACTGCAGAGCCAAACACAATGAACAGCAACCGCAACATCAAGTTGTACCCATTAGGCTGAATCAGCTCCGGTTGATTAGAGGGTAGAAACATATTCTTGCTATTCCTTCCATCAGCGGTCTGACTACGGACTCCTCTCTCTTAAATTGCGCCGTTCTGGCACCATCTAGTGGGCACCATCATGTATTACACTACTTCATTCTACTTCATTCTACTCCGTTCTACTCAGTGTACTAGAGCAAAGTCCTTTTACCTCATGTGGTGTTCGGGTCCTTTTTGCTCTGAATTTTTTTTTTTTTCCCGAAAATACTAGTTAATGTTATCGCATTGGACTGAAATTTTGTGAATAAAGGCAAAAAAAAATAAAAATTTTTGATCATTTTCATACTTTTCTGGGGGAGATTTTTCACCTGTTACACTGTACGAGGTTACATAGCAAAAAGGCACCACCCCCCCCCCCCCCCCCCCCCCCCCCCCCCCCCCCCCCCCCCCGCCCCCCCCCCCACCCCCCCCCCCATCCCCCCCCCCCCCCCCCCCCCCCCCCCCCCCCCCCCCCCCCCCCCCCCCCCCCCCCCCCCCCCCCCCTCCCTCAAAAAAATTGCATTATAATCGTCATTATGCATATTATCACCAGATATTGGATTCAATCTTTTTGTCAGCTTCTTTTCTTTCATTTAGGACTGGTTTTGTATTTATATTTGCTTCTGATTAATCGTAGGCCTCATTTATCTGAGAGTAGGCACCTCGTTTTTTGAATGAAAAAAGCATTATTTATGAATAATTTTCACAATATTAAATAAAAACTGAAGAAAATTTGCACTGTTTATCACACTAGTGTACTTTAATGTTTAATCAGGGAGTTTGCTTTTAAATGCTTTTATTTTGTACAAAATGGCACAAAGTCACACTTGTGGTGTTCCAGGGCAAAAATGACCCGGCCTCAAAAAATTGCTTATAAATCACTCATTATGCTATATTATTACCAAATATTGGATTCAATCTTAGCTTCTTTTTTTTCATTTAGGACTGGTTTTGTATTTTTGCTTCTGATTAATCGTAGGCCTCGTTTATCTGAGAGTAGGCACCTAATTTTTTGAGTGAAAAGCATTATTTATGATATTGTGAATATTCACAATATTAAATAAAAACTGATGAAAATTTGCACTGTTTATCACACTAGTGTGCTTTAATGTTTAATCAGGGAGTTTGTTTTGAAAGGCTTTTATTTTGTACAAAATGGCACAAAGTCAAACTTGTGGTGTTCCCGGTCAAAAATGTCCAGCCATTCAAAGTGAATGGGAAAGAATGAAACTAATAGAAACTATTAGTGTTCAGGAGCATGTTGATCATGTTCACGTTCACATATGTACGTGTGCTTGCAAACAAAGGCCTTGGACCTGTTCATGTTTGGATGCATGCATACTCACACTAACACACATACACACTTATACAAACTATTGGGAGTATTATAAGTTTTCTATTTCATCCTACCCTGACCTGCATCCAGTATCATTTCATCAATCTGATAGTATACTCTCTTTCTCTCTCCTCTCTCTCTCTCACTCACTCACTCACTCACTCACTCACTCACTCACTCACTCACTCACACACATACACAACACACACACACACACACACACACACGAACTGGCTTCACCCTGTTTCAAAAGATAGATCTGTTCTTATCAGACAGAAATGTAATTACCACGATCAAGGTGCAGATACGTAGCAAGGAGATCGGTAAAATAATCAATTTGACATCAGGGGTTCAACCGTAATATTACGAAGCTACGAGAATACATTTTGTACTCAAAGAAAAACAATAACGACTTTATTCAACAATTCATCCCCCTGGTGCCATTTTGGAGAGTATCCACTGAACGCAAACGGCGTATGCTATTCTGTGTCAGCTGCGTCACACAGATACATTGTTTCGGCACCTCAAAGCGTAAACAACGTAGAAAACGTATCCGTGTGATGCAGCTGACACAGAATAGCATACTCTGTTTACGTTCAGTGGATACTCTCCTAAATGGCACCAGGGTGACCATTTAGGGTCAGAGAGCTCTCAGAATTCATCAAAAATATCTTAATTTGTGTTCCGAAGATGAACGGGGGTCTTACGGGTTTGGAACGACATGAGGGTGAGTAATTAATGCAGAATTTCATTTTTTGGGTCAACTATCCCTTTAGCATTCTTATATAGAGAACATTTCATGGAACAACAAACCAATATTTATACTGTCATAAAAAAATAACACTGACACTGTCATACAGAGACAATGTCATGCAAAAACAAATCTGACCATTGTGACATGAAAAACAGCACTGCCATATCTAGAACATTTCATGGTTCAACAATATTTATATGCTCTGTCTTTGTGCTAAAGCATTTATTAGTAAACTTTTGTCTGCTTTGTGAGAACATGAAAGCCTCAAAACCTATTGTCATAATATTTTGTCTAGAAGGTGTGATGAAAGAAAGATTATTTTGAAGCAGGTGAAGCCATGTGTGTGGTGTGTGGGGTGTGTGTGTGTGTGGGTGTGTGTGTGGGGGTGAGAGAGAGAGAGAGAGAGAGCAGTATACTATCAGATTGATGAAATGATATTGGATGCAGTTCAGGGTAGGATAAAATAGAAAGCATGTAATACTCACAATAGTTTGTATACATGAATATGTGTGTGTGTGTGTGTGTGTGTTAGCGTGAGTATGCATGCATCCAAACATGAACAGGTCCAAGGCCTTTATGTTTGCAAGCACACGTACATATGTGAACGTGAACATGATCAACATGCTCCTGAACACTAATAGTTTCTATTACTTTCATTCTTTCCCATTCACTTTGAATGGCTGGACATTTTTGCCCTGGAACACCACAAGTGTGACTTTGTGCCATTTTGTACAAAATAAAAGCCTTTAAAAGCAAACTCCCTGATTAAACATTAAAGTACACTAGTGTGATAAACAGTGTAAATTTTCTTCAGTTTTTATTTAATATTGTGAAAATTATTCATAAATAATGCTTTTTTCACTCAAAAAATTAGGTGCCTACTCTCAGATACATGAGGCCTACGATTAATCAGAATGCAAATAAAAATTACAAAATATGTGCTAACTGAAAGAAAACAAGTTGACAATAAGATTGAATCCAATATTTGGTGATAAGCAATTTTTTGAGGGAGTGCCTTTTTTGCTCTGTAACCTCGTAAGTGTGAAAGGGTTCTGAACACAACACAAGGGTTAAGACAAGTCGTTTGAAATGCCTCTCGGGCATGCAAGTGCAGCTCCTATCTCTTTGAATGGGGAAACATCAAATTCTCCAAAACTGTTCACTAAGCTTACGATTAAATTTCATATTTGAAATCACCAAAGAAATCTGACAACAACTGTGTCATAAACGTTGTTACTTTTGCTCAAATAGCATTATAAAAAGCTTATTTTCAGGCTAGATCAGCCAGTGCGCACGCACAGTCCTGATGCTCAAGTCCCTCACTTTACCGATTCGCGATTGGCTCTTTCATTCAGCAGGTCTCGGTGCTCCTGCGATTGAGCGTCCATAAGCTTCAATCAGACAAAACAACGATAATTTTATGGGACATTTGTGACAAACAAAAGCAAAAAATGATGAAGAACATTTTTGTCTATATTCGGCTTTCAGTAGACTCTCAAAACTCTATGAAAATTTATGTTAGCAACAACAACAATATGTAATTGTTGCATTACATTTACATTTAGCAGATGCTTTTATCCAAAGCGCTTACAAACGAGGCAATGGAAGCATCAAAGGCAACAAAAGAGCAATGATATCCAATGCTATAACAATAAATCTCATTAGCTTAAGGTCATTATACTACAAAGTTTTTTTTTATTATATTATAAATAAAAAGAAAACCGATAGAATAGAAAAAGAATAGAGCAAGCTAGTGTTAGAGACCTTTTTTCTTTTGTTAATTGTATAATAAATAAAAAGAAAAGGAATAGATAGAATAGAAAAAGAATAGAGAAGCTAGTGTTAGTTTTTTTTTTAAGAAAACAAGCAGTTGCAAAATGCTATTAACTGTAATATTAGAAGTACTTCAATATTTCGTGAATTAACAGCCAATCATACCGTGTGTAAATAATCATGATGGAAAGTCCGACTCACTTCTGCACAAATCCTTTCGAATAACCGATTAAAAATGATTCAGTGATTCCTGACAGATATTCTGCTCTAAAACGTTTTCAGGTACATACATTTTTACGATTACATTAATAAAGACATACCTATTAGACAAATCCCAGCTTCACTTCGCTCCAACAAGCTGCTCACTCGATTGGAGTACGATAGTTTCTCGGTTCGCGAGTTGTTGACTCAACAGATTCTGATTCGCAACGAATCGTTCAGACCGGTTTGTGAGTAGGTTTAAAAGATTCAGTGAAAAGATTCGACTCAAAAGATCGATTCATTTAAGAGTCGGACATTGCTCGTTCAGGCCTGAGGCGACGTGTGAGCTATGTAGTATATATACGCTTGTCCGTTATAGCGTCTAAACATTATAATTTTTCCGTGTTAATTTTCCTAACTTTTCTCCGTTACTATTCACGTGTTTGTTTCCGGAATTCTTTAATGATTTATGTCTTGAATAACAGTGAGAACTGGTATATGAACATAGCTCAAAAATAAGTAGCTAACACAGTCAACGTTTGGTGTGTCCTCACCTTTGCTGAAGAAGGACAATTGTAGCATCAAGGCATTCAAATAGTTTTTGTGCAAACTGAAGTGACAAACACCTCAGCATAAGCATGTTTAAAGGCAAAACGGCATGGTTCTCGGGCAGTGTTGGAAAGAGGGTACCGTTAACCAACTTCTGGGGTGAGATGAAAAGTATTTGGCTATATATGCTACTAATACAACTCACGTAAAGTGATAAAGACACTGTTAATGAACATTTGGGAATATGTCATGTTATATCTGTTTATATATGATATAGCTTATATAGTTTATATGTATAGTTTCTGAAGGGGGAGCGCTTTCTTCCTGGAAAACGGCAGATTACCTCTTCAGTGCTGATGCCTCTTCTGAAGACACTAAAAGGTATGTTCAGTTTACAGTACAATTCTTGTTTGAGGGTGATTTGGTCATACTACTGAATACTAAAGAAAACAGCCTATAGAATGTACTTAATCTAAATCTTCTGTACCCAAAACCATTGAAATGCCTGAAAACTTTTGCCACAAAGGTGTACCTAATTTCTTTTTATGTTTTAGGATATATGAAAGTGAGGATTATGTAAAAAACAGGGCAACGGTTTTCCACAGCAACTTCCTGTCAGCATGTAAACACCGCCAGAGTGTAACATCTGTGCCTATTGGCCACTATGTTCTGCCCCCCGACTCTGTCCAGAATGGTAAAGCATGAACATGCCATTATTTTTAGTAGTTAGTTTTTACATTGAAAAATAGTGAATGCCTAATTACTGTTCCAATTCTTCTCTTTAGAAATGAGAGTGCTAATCGGAAGGTTCATTTGGGAAACCGATGAACAGGTATGAGAACATGCCGTCTGTTAATCCAGTGTCCAGTTATTCCTCTCTGTCATTTGTTAGCTTCTCAATCTATTGAAGGTGATGTGTGAAGATCAGATCTATGCTGAAGTGTCTGAAGACAGTCTGTCTGATGAGACTGAACATCAAGCAGTGAGAGAGAAGAACAGGTATGCATTAACTCTTTTTTTAGTTCTTTAGTTCTTTATAGTTATTGGCAGAATGCATACATTTATTTCAGTGAATTTTCATTTTTTTAAACACATAATTCTTTAATGTTGTTCAGTTTACTGTACAAATGAGGTCTAGATATTATTTTCATTACCACAGCACTTTATCTTCATAAAAGCATGGTTTAACCTCATGTTATCTATTAGCCAGGACGATTACGAGACTGTTGCATCGCCGAACAAAGTGTGTTCTTGTAGTGAGATGTGGAAATATCCTGTAAACAACATGATCTCAGGTATTTAATTAAGAAACAAAACTGACACCATAGTACTTTGACCTATAATTCACATGTCCTCAAACCATTTATTACCGTCTCATTTGCAGGATATGTTCATATTGACCAAATTAAGAAGTATTCAGGGGAACTTTATGATTTTCTTCCCTCCCTCCATGGCCATAATGTTTCAAGATCTAATGACGTGACACCTCGTCATTGTCACAAAGAAATGTAATATAATATGCTACACATAAGAAGTGGATTGTCTTTGTTTATACGTTTCTTTGACAAACATATTTAATGCAAATGGATGCTTATTTTCAGTTCCTACTCATCTCATATGAATCTTCCTCAGCGTATCAGACATTTCCCAGCAATATAAAATCCAATCCCTGTATGTGAACAAAGGGGATATGACAGGTTACAGAGAATAACAGTAGTAATATCCTTAAAGTGGCATACTTCAAAACAAAACTGTGTCCCTGTTTATTTTCTGTTGATGGTTAATTACCTTCCAGTGAGGTGGTCTGTCCATTAAAAGATTTTCGCTGAGGTCAAGTTTTATAAGTCTGCTGAAACCAGGGATTAAGTAATCTTCCAGTGATCTGATGCTGTTGAATTTAACAGACAGGATCTGCAGATTTGCTATGTCTGGAAATAGTTATGACAACAAAATTAACAGAACACAAAAAATTCCACATGAGGACCAACGGGAACAAACAGGGATTTATACCTAATAACTATTAGAATAATAGTGACAGTGAAAGAGTAACTATTAGTCCTATAAACATTAACGATATGTCTAATGAGAGCAAAGTGACAGATCAAAGGTACAGCGGCTTCTTACAGCAAGCTGTCGCCAGTCGTCCTCTTAAAACTGTTTTAACACACATTCATGCCATAAATAGTAATTTAATTAAATGGAAAATTTCTAACCTGTCAGTGCTGTAGGGATGTGTGTAAAACAGTTCTTGCCCAGGTTCATAAAGACCAGTGACTCTTAAGTGATTAACATCCTCTGGGAGGTCTTGAAGTTTATTATCAGCCAAGTTTAACCATTGCAAACTGCTGAGACCCCCAAATTGTGATGGCAGGTGTGTAATTTTGTTATTATGAAGCCCAAGTTTCTCTAACCTCCCAAGTTTACCAATAGATGATGGTATAGAGACAAGACCGCATCCTACAGCCCAGAGCTCTCTCAGTTCTCTCAGGTCACCTATTGCTTCTGGGAGAACAGATAATGGGTTGTGGTTCACGCCCAGGTAAGTCAGGTGTTTCAGTGATCCAATGTTGCCAGGAAGCATGGTCAGCTGGTTTCTATCCAGTATCAGTTCTTCAAGCTTTTCCAGATGCAGAATCTTACAGGGAATGCGAACACTGTTTTAGACATGATTTCTGCTAGACATTATTACATGTGATATGTGCAACAAATTCATTCAATGAGTGTTTTTTGAGTATCTACTTTGAAAAACATAGTACGTTTGAGGATAGGAGTACCTCGTCTGGTGGTAAAATGAGCTGATTGTTGTTCAGAACGAGTTTTTTTCAGTGTAACAAGTCTCGAAACACCAGGTGGCAAAACATCTAGACCCCTATGGCTCATGTTCAGACTTTCCTGTTGTTTGCTAAGACATTTCAGTACCATATCATCCCCGTTCATTTTATTTCATTTAATAAAAACACGATATATCAGAAATACAGGCGGTATTGAATAGAGAAGCTAGACTTGTCATCATCGCCATGAACGGTTCTTGTACACAGAATGGTGATATTCATCAGTCTTTAAATGAACTCGAGTCGTTGGACGATGTAGCGCTCAAAGGGGAATGCTTTTTATAGTTATTTTTGTTTATTCTTTAGGGACAATGTTCAAATGCAGAAAGTTTTTTTTTCTTTGATCGCAGTTGTCTGTATGTTTTTGTACAGACTGCGCTGCGCTCTGCATGCGCAGCACAGAGCGCAGTTGTGATGTTCTTGAATAACTTCCCAGAGAACAGGAAGAAGTGGGATGGCCGTGAGGGGCATCAGTGCATATGTGAGCGAAAGCGGGCTAGGAGTACATAGGTCTTCTGGAGTTTGGGCTGTACGTGTATAAGTGAATAAAATGGAAAAAGACAACCTCACCGTGGTCCTGCACTCTAAAGGAGATCTCAGATTGGTATGACATTTTATGCATTTTGGGTGAAGATTTTGCAACCCTTGAACTCTGATTGCACTTGCGATTTATAATGGCAGATTTTTCTGCATTTTAACCATAGACTGTATTTTAACAGGAGCAGCGTCCCATTCCGGAACCAGGACCAAATGGTATAAATTTGTTTCTTAGTAATATTTCCAAATGCATTGCAATGATGATGAACAGTTTGATATTCATATTTATTCATTATTTTTCGAAGAGGTGTTACTTCAGATGCATTCTGTGGGCATCTGTGGGTCAGATGTGCACTATTGGCTGAACGGCCGCATTGGGGACTTTGTGCTGAAACAGCCCATGGTTTTGGGACATGAAGCCTCTGGTCGTGTGGTGAAAGTGGGCTCTGCTGTGACGCACCTCAAAGCAGGTTAGTTCTCTCTGGATTTGGCTTAGTTTGAAATATTATGTCAGTTAAACTCAGATGAAGTGAGTTTTTCTTTCATTGTTTTGTATTCAACAGGAGACAGAGTTGCCGTTGAGCCTGGAGTTCCTCGTGAAGTAGATGAGTTCTTTAAATCTGGACACTACAATCTGTCTCCCAGCATATTCTTCTGTGCCACTCCTCCAGATGATGGAAACCTCTGCAGATACTACAAACACGATGCAAACTTCTGCTACAAGTCAGATCACTATTACTGGATTACTGGTTTATATAATGAGGGAGTCCATAGCACTTTCATTTTTTTGCATAATAATCATGTATATGGCTGTGTGTGTGTGCAGGCTTCCCGATAATGTGACCTATGAGGAGGGAGCCCTGATCGAACCCTTGTCAGTGGGCATTCATGCCTGCAAGAGGGCAGGGGTCACTCTCGGAAGCTCAGTGTTTGTTTGCGGTGCAGGTCAGTCTTTTCTAATGATTGATATTTATGCAACTGTTACACATTAACTAGCCAATCAGTGTAATTACCTCTGACTTCTTGGCCACTGCCAATTTTCTATAGCGTGTCAGGACTGCAAAACAGTTGTTGCTTGGTCAGCTAATATCACATCTGGATAACATGGCTTTTGGGAAGTGTGACTGGTTATAGCAAAAATATATTTTTGACTATATATGTGTTTGTTTTTATCAACATAGGACCAATTGGGCTGGTGTCTTTGTTGGCGGCCAAAGCCATGGGTGCTTCACAAGTAATAATAAGCGGTAATGTATATATGTATAAAAGAGAATTATATATGTATAAATTGCACTTATAAAGTCTATCCTTTTTATCTGTATTTGTAGATTTGTCTTCTGATCGGCTTGCCAAGGCTAAAGAGATGGGGGCAGACTTCCTGCTGCATGTGAAGAAAGAAGACGAACCAAAGGAGATGGCCAAAAAAGTGGAGGAAATGCTGGGTTGCATGCCTCAAATCAGCATAGAATGCACTGGAGTGCAGAGCAGCATTCAAACAGCCATCTATGTAAGTTTAAGACAAAAATAAAGTCATACTGCTAGCCTTATTCTGTGCTGATGATGGTGTTTTTGTCTAGGCTGCTCGTTCTGGAGGAGTGGTGGTGCTGGTTGGGCTTGGTGCTGAGATGACCACCGTACCTCTTCTCAATGCAGCTGTCAGAGAAGTTGACATCAGAGGTGTATTCCGCTACTGTAACACGTAAGTAGGATCACTTGGGCTTGGGATCTACATATGGCTGCTTCAGGAGTTTTAGTACAATGTAGATAAAAAAGATTTATTGTAGTATGTACATTTCAAAATAAGATTTTACTCCTTTGCACACTTTTACCCATGTTCCCTCATTGTTTCTCCAGCTGGCCGGTGGCCATTTCTATGTTGGCGTCTAAGAAGGTGAACGTCAAGCCCCTGGTCACCCACCGTTTCTCACTGGAGCAGGCTGTGGAGGCCTTTGAAACCACCCGCCAGGGACTAGGGGTTAAAGTCATGTTAAAATGTGACAAGAATGATCAAAACCCATGAGATCAACTCTTAGACCCACACCTGATTATTATTGCCTAGCTACAGTGGCTTGAATAAATCTGTTTGATCCAGTTAATTTTGCGAGTAACCTCAGGTACAACAGTCATAGGAATTAAGTGATACTTCTTCACAGTGGATCGAATTATTTATAATTCCAGTTGCATTATAATTGAATGAATATGTAGCGTTTTACATTAGTAAAGTGTTTATAAACCAACCGTTTGTTATTATATAATCATGAAGAGTATTAAAATGGAATTTCATGTAACATTGTCAAGAGTGCAGTTTTTAATATAATGCTATACTAATAGCTGGTCATTTTTTTTTACAGTTTACTTACCTTAAACGTGCTTACAAACAATGAAGCTTTACCATAGATTTATGATGCAAGGATACTTGAGTTGGTCTGAGTGGTTGCTTTAAGTACAATATAAGTTTTGCTTATATTTTTAATCATTTTCATTATGTATATTTTTCCTGTATTTGCTAACCATGTAAATTGAACCATAATAAGTAGAACTCGGAAGTAGTTGTGCAAGTAGTCCATTATATCCTTTTACATAAAATAATGTAAATGTTACATGCAAAACTGGTCATCTAAATCAAAGAATAACTTTCATTTACGCATCACTGAAGTTTGTTTTATTTTATTTTGATTATCATTTGGTTAAGGGCACTGGTGAAATGCACAGCATTTGTCATATTTTTGTACAAACTGCGTTTTGTCCAGCGTTTTGAGCGACTTGAATGACCTGCTGAGAAATCACAAATCAGCAAGATATGCGATAGCAGACCTTACCGTCAGTGCGCGTGAGGGA
Source organism: Sinocyclocheilus anophthalmus (assembly GCA_018155175.1). NCBI lineage: Eukaryota > Metazoa > Chordata > Actinopteri > Cypriniformes > Cyprinidae > Sinocyclocheilus > Sinocyclocheilus anophthalmus. The sequence goes on from JADLZN010003338.1 coordinate 66,026, forward strand.
ACGCACTCATGATCCGTACGGAAGCAAATAACGAACGGACGTGTATGAGTGAATCAAATGGAAAAAGATAACCTCTCTGTGGTCGTGCACTCTAAAGGAGAGCTCAGACTGGTATGATTTTGAATGAATTTTAGCTGAAAATGTGAACTCTGATTGCAGTTGCTAATTGCAGATTTGCTTTCATTTGAATAGGAACAGCGTCCCATTCCGGAACCAGGACCAAATGGTATGTAGTCACTATATATTTTCGAATACAGTGTAATGATGAGCATGTAAACGTTCATGTTAATTTATTAATTTGCTGGATCTTTATTGAAAGAGGTGTTACTTCAGATGCATTCTGTGGGTCAGATGTGCACATGTGGCAGAACGGCCGCATTGGGGACTTTGTGCTGAAACAGCCCATGGTTTTGGGACATGAAGCCTCTGGTCGTGTGGTGAAAGTGGGCTCTGCTGTGACGCACCTCAAAGCAGGTTAGTTCTCTCTGTTGTATAAACAATTATGCTTAGAATAAATGTACTGTTTCTGCTGTAGTTTTTGTATTCAACAGGAGACAGAGTTGCCGTTGAGCCTGGAGTTCCTCGTGAAGTAGATGAGTTCTTTAAATCTGGACACTACAATCTGTCTCCCAGCATATTCTTCTGTTCCTGCCCTCCAGACGATGGAACCCTCTGCAGATACTACAAACACGATGCAAACTTCTGCTACAAGTCAGATCACTATTACTGGATAAATGATATAATGAGGGAGTCCATGGGACTTTAATTCTGTGCATTTTAATCATATATGTGACTGTGTGTGTGTGCAGGCTTCCTGATAACTTAACCTATGAGGAGGGAGCCCTGATCGAACCCTTGTCAGTGGGCATTCATGCCTGCAGGAGGGCAGGAGTCACTCTTGGAAGCTCAGTGTTTGTCTGCGGTGCAGGTCAGTCTTGTATAATGATTACACATGTTTGTGCAACTGTTACACATTAACTAGCCAATCAGTATAATGATTTCTGACTTCATGGCCACAATGGCCATGAAGTCAGAGATCATTACACTGATTGGCTACCTAGTGCGTCAGGATGGTAAAACAGTTGGTGCTTGTTAATTTAAAATCACTGATAGTATGCATTATTTTCAGAACGTCATCTCTGTTACATAACTTTTGGGATGTGTGACTGGTTATAGCAAAAAATACTTCTTGGCCACTGCCAATTTTCTATAGCGTGTCAGGACTGCAAAACAGTTGTTGCTTGGTCAGCTAATATCACATCTGGATAACATGGCTTTTGGGAAGTGTGACTGGTTATAGCAAAAATATATTTTTGACTATATATGTGTTTGTTTTTATCAACATAGGACCAATTGGGCTGGTGTCTTTGTTGGCGGCCAAAGCCATGGGTGCTTCACAAGTAATAATAAGCGGTAAGTCATGCATCCTGTGTTATGTGAAAGGGAATTATACAGTATATGTATAAATTGGACTTATAATGTATCTATTTATTTTAGACTATACTCTGATCGGCTTGCCAAGGCTAAAGAGATGGGGGCAGACTTCCTGCTTCCTGTGAAGATAGAGGATGAACCAAAGGAGATGGCCAAAAAAGTGGAGGAAATGCTGGGTTGCATGCCTCAAATCAGCATAGAATGCACTGGAGTGCAGAGCAGCATTCAAACAGCCATCTATGTAAGTTTAAGACAAAAATAAAGTCATACTGCTAGCCTTATTTTGTGCTGATGATGGTGTTTTTGTCTAGGCTGCTCGTTCTGGAGGAGTGGTGGTGCTGGTTGGGCTTGGTGCTGAGATGACCACCGTACCTCTTCTCAATGCAGCTGTCAGAGAAGTTGACATCAGAGGTGTATTCCGCTACTGTAACATGTAAGTCTGGGAATTCACATACAACTGATTTGAGTAGATCAAAAGATGAAAAAAATGTATGCATAATACTATTTACACTTTTGCCCATGATCCCTCATGGTTACTCCAGCTGGCCTGTGGCCATTTCTATGTTGGCGTCTAAGAAGGTGAACGTCAAGCCCCTGGTCACCCACCGTTTCCCGCTGGAGCAGGCTATGCAGGCCTTTGAGATGTCACGCCAAAGGCTTGGGGTTAAGGTCATATTAAAATGTGACAAGAATGACCAGAACCCATGAGATGTGTCTCAGAAATACAGCAATTCTGTTTACAATGGATGAAATTGAGCATCTTAGAATTTTACATGATTAAAATATAGTCCAAATTAAACCTTTTGTCTTATAGAATCATTAACAGTATTAAAATGAAACACTTTTGAGTTTTTAATATTATCCTCTAATAATAGCTGGTCATGATTAGAGTTTACTAATGTTAATCTTGTTTATAAACAGCTAATCTTTACAAACGATATCTCATACTTGAAGTAACCTTTAAGCACAGTATATAACTCTTTGATTATGTTTTAATTATGCTTATTGTGTTTTTGTTCCCTTATTTGATTCTTCAATGTTTATGAAAAATATTGTAGTGTATTTGAATAAACTCTAGGGGGAGCAGTGACCTTCAAAATTGGAGAATGATTGTCGGTCTCACACACACTCATAATGAATAGCCTCTATCTTGCTATAAAGCTTGGCAATGTCCCTCTAATCTCTCCTAAGATCAGATAAAGGATTTGTGTATTTGGTGTAACAGAATATGTTAACATGCTTTAATGTTCAAAAAACACATTATTTTTCCAAATACTGTACATTATTGTAGTTCATCTATGCCCCGCCTCTCTCAAATGCGTCGTTTTCAACAAAGCCCCCTCCTTTTGACAAGCGCAGTCTGCTCTGATTGGCCATCTGACCCAGTGCATTGTGATTGGCCGTATACCGCAAGCACTCGTCGGAAATGTACGCCCCTTACCATAATCGCGAGCTTAAACTTTCAAAGTAAATATCAAGACAGTAAAAAATGTCGTTAGTTTTACCATCAGTTCAAACCAGAAAGGGGAACAGAGTCTTGTGACAGACAAAGTGATTATGTCAGTACACAGCTGCGGTTACGACAGCTGACGTGCTATATTTTCTGCCAGGCAGTTTCCTCTCCTGTGATGTACCCTGTTTCCCCTCACACACACACACCTCACAAGCTGTCCTCGATGATGATGATGACGCTTGCTCCAGAGATGGGAGTTGGGGGGGGGTTCAGCGATGTTGCCGCTGGTGCCACTTCTCGTGGGCGTCGAGTCCGATCCTGGAGCCGCACACTCTTCCGCAGATGGAGCAAGGGAAACCAGATACCAGGGGGGTACCAGCCGCCCTCTGGTGTCTCTTAGTGCGTCACTCGGATCGTCGGTCTTGGTTGGTTTGATGTATTTGAGAGACTGCAGTGGCACAGGTGACTTGCCAGGCTGACCTGTTGAGTGCCAGAGATTCGAGCTGCATGAGGGGAATGTTTGCTCGTTTTAGGAGGTCCCTGGTGTAGTCCTTAAAGCGCTGTTTTTGCCCTCCAGCAGAGCGCTTTGCACCCATTAGTTGACAGTAGAGGATTTGGCGGGGCAGGCGATGTTCAGGCATGCGTATGGTGTGCCCTAGCCAACGCAGATGTTTTTGGGCCACTGCTGCTTCCATGCAAACTGAGTCAGTATTGCTAAGGATGACTGTGTGGGGAATTCGAGCTTCCCAGGACAAATTGAGGATCTTCTGTAGACAGCAGATATGGAAGGCCTCTAGGTTAATAATGTTCTGGCGGTATGGGGTCCATGACTCTGCCCCGTAAAGCAGAGTGGAGAGACATACCGCATTGTAAACAGCGACCTTGGTACTGATCTTCAGGTTATGGTTTTCAAAAACCCTGCTGCGTAGGTGTCCAAAAGATGATGAGGCTTTATTTATTCGGGTGTGTATTTCAGTGTCAAGGGAGCAACATGAGGACAAGGTGGAGCCGAGGTAGGTGAAGTGGTCCACTGTTTTAAGTGGAACACCATTTATGTGAAAACTGGGGGGTATGGGGGCGGGGGTAGAGAGATAGGACATAACCTCGGTTTTTTGAGTGTTAACCTGTCGACCAAAAGATTGGTACAGACTAGATATTGTATTTAGAGCGTGCTGCATAGAGTCCGGGCTGTGGGCCAAAATGGCACAGTCATCAGCATACTGAAGCTCACAGATATGGCGGGACTTTATCTTTGTGCGGGCCCTTGGTCAACGATGTTAAAATAGGCTACCGTCAAGTTGGGGTGGGGGGAGGGGGGGGGAGGGGGAGGGGGATTATTCCACATGGACACCGTCTTCATTCCCCATTGACCGATGGAAGAGGCAGGTGATGGCAGAGAGGAAGATGTTAAAGAGCACCGGAGCCAAGACACAGCCTTGCTTCACCCCAACGTTTACCTCGAAAGACTCAGACTTGAGTTCTCCCGGTACTCTGGCTTGCATCCCATCATGCAGCTGCTGTAGGATGTTAAGAAACTTGGGTGGTACCCCAAGTTTGGAGAGGTTTCTCCAGAGCAGTTCACGGTTGATGGTGTCAAAAGCTTTGCTGAGGTCGATGAATGCTACGTGAAGGTCTTTGTGCTGTTCTCGACTCTTCTCCAGCAGCTGCCTCAAGACAAAAACCATGTCTGTCGTGGATCTGGATTTCTGGAAGCCATACTGAGTTTCCGGAAGCACAGCTTCCGAGATGTGTTCGACCAATCTGCTGAGCATGATCTTGGCCAGGACTTTCCCTGCGATGGAGAGGAGAGATATCCCGCGGCTGTTACCGCAGACTGCTTTGTCTCCTTTCTGCTTGTAAATGACCATGATGTTAGCATCCTTCCAGTCCTGTGGGAGGGAGCCATGTTCCCAGATGTTTTGGATCAGGAGATGGAGACGGCGCGTGAGGATGTATCCTCTGTGTTTGAAAACCTCTGCAGGGATTCGGTCGGGTCCAGTGCATTTGTTGTTCTTCAGCCCTGCAATGGCTTGCCGGAGTTCAGTGTAAAGTGGTGGGGTGTCCATGTGCATGGTTGGGGGCAGGTCTGGAAGATTATCCAGGATATGTGGATCAGCAGGGTTGGTGAGTTTGAAGAGACTCTCAAAATTATTTGCCCAATGTGCAAGAATCTCGTGGCGGTTCTTAAAAAGCGTGGACCCATCAGCTGATCGAACTGGGGCGATCGCCCATTTCCTGGGGCCATACAGTGCTTTTAAGGCATCGTAAAAGCCTTGAGTGTTATTGCAGTCTGCCAGGTTCTGAATTTCTTGCGACTTTTTCAGTGCTTTTGCTTTCCCACTGAAACACAGCGTCTCCCTGACATGGCTGCATCAACATGACTGTGTTACTGAAACCACGTCTTCTTTCTTTCCGTGCACATTTGGGCGCATTATGCAAAAATTTCCACATAGTGAGGTAGATATGTAGCAGCGTGTTAGAACAAGCCGTTTTAGGTAAGCGTGGCTGAATCTTAACTTTTAGAAAGAATATCTCTTTGGATTTGAGACTTTAGTCTTTGCAACTTTACAGATCTTCTTTATGCACCAAGAGCTTGTAACACTCCAGAGAGAAAGGAAAACTTGAAATCGCATCATATGACCCCTTTAAAGTTTTGGAAGCTGGCCACTGTTAGAAGCGGTTGGCATGGATTTTGACTCAAGCTTCCAGGTTGTATGACCCACTCAGGCTTCAAGCATTTCTTTAGTTCCCAAATAAATCGCCAGGGAATCAAAGGTAAAACAACATGAAGGGCTTATATTACACTTTATTGTCATTTTGCCATTGTGTCATTTTAAGATGCATGCAGACAGGTATTCATGTTCATGTATTATTAGCTGTTTCATGTCTTTTTTTTATTACAATTTTCAAAAGCTTTCTTACGCGGCGGTAAGGCTTTTGGTCACAGTGTCTTATTATCCCAAGGCCAAAGCCTCACAAAGATACAATGGGACTAACAGTGATTCCTACATGGACACAAGTACTAAACAAGGTAAACGTTTATGTACAGACATTCTAATACTGCTTAAGGAAGTAGACGCACTATTAACAACACTATTACATTCACCACTGACTCGAATGAGTTGCAGCTGGGCATACACAAAAAAGCACACGTAAAAAATAAACTTTTGTGTTTGAAACAAACTTCATTTACAGCATGGCAAGAGAATGTTTTGATTATTACAGCATGGGAGAAGTCCAGAAATTGTTTACATATAGCATTTTACAAAAGATTCGCTTGCTTGTATGTAAAAAACTACTCTCAAAATTTGCTCAGTCTTTAATGCCCACTAGATGACATTTTTCCATTAATGAAGGCTGGCGATGTAAAAAGATTCTCCTTTGTTGATAAAATCCCTGCTGATACTAGTCAGTCTTGCAAAGTTCACTGTACGATGAGTCTGGAGTAGGTATTATATGTATGTACTTATTGAGCATATTTTTTTTTTAAAAAAGGGAAAAAAAAGTGTCATGCCACATAATTATTTGCCACATTTACTGCAGTAAGTCCAGTTATTTATATGTAAGGGACGTGTACTGATTCAGTGTGCATTTGATTTGAATAAATGTAAAATTCAATGATAACTGGATTAAGTATATTATCCAATATATTACATTTATAAAAAAAAAAGTCATAACATAAACAAACATTCTGGAATGGTCGCTTGATGTTTTGGGCTTCTGTCTGGACTTCTCACTCTGGCTTTTCCATTCCTTTCTGATATTGATATAACGATTACATATTTACAAAACAAATTTGCATCTCTCCAACAATGTCCACATGTATGCAATTGTAAATAAATTAAACAAAGTGTGGCATCAAAATCAAGAAATCAAGACTTGAGATGCATCGACTCCATTTTCATCTGACTATGCACACACCCAAGAGCAGACGTGGCAAATCAAAAATAATCCACACTATGCAGTAATGACACACCATATCTCTTAAGTAACGTTAGCAGACAGCAAGAGTGATGGGAGTTATTTTTGGTGAAGATAAAAGGAGAAAGGTGACTGCTGCATTCAGACATTTCCCAGTGCCCAGATTTGTGTATCTCAGCTGAAGTCCACCTCAGATCATATATACATAGGAGTCTCCTGTCCAGTTAAGAGTCTAAACATGGCAGCTGGCATAGTCTTCATGTGTATCTGTTGCAGAACAAAGAAAGATCTTTTTTTACTAAAAAGCATTAATAGCATTAATATACTATGTATTATTCCACTAAACATCTCGGTTACGTGCATGTATGTAACCCTCGTTCCCTGGCAGTTGTGAGGGAACGCGACATCACGTCGATAACCAAAAATTGGAGGATCTCCAATAGTCTCTACCATAAGTATTATATCTTTTAATATATCTACTGCTTGGAAATATTGGGTTAGTGATCTTTAATCTTTTATTTATCATGATGCCAAAACTTGATCAAAGTGACATAAGACTTTCATACTGGGAAGCACTTACATAGGGACCAATTCTATTATTAACATACTGGCTGTTTATTAGTACTTCTAAAGCCCATATTCTGTGTGACCATTTTCTACACCCCTATGCCTACCCAATACCTAAACCTAACAACTACAAATTAGACCTCAATGTTACCAAATAAATTTGATTTCAAATAAGAACTGTTCTGTTTAAATTTATACCCATTGAAGAATCCCAAATCATGGTTTCAACAAAAATATTAAGCAGCAGAACTGTTTTTAACATGAATAACAGTAATAAATGTTTATTGAACACCAAATCAGCAAATTACAATGATTTCGGAAGGATCATGTTACGCTCAAAACTGGAGTAATGGCTAGTAAAAATTCAGCTTTGCCATTACAGGAATCACGACCATTTTAAAATCAAGCCTATAATTCCTAGAAACATATAATATAAATTATAATAATATTACAATATTACTGTTTTTGTTTTATTTTTGATCAAATTATTGCAGCCTTGATGAGCATAATAGACTTCTTTCATAAACATAAAAAAACAAACTTTCGAATGGTAGAATATACTGTATTATATAGGGCTTACCTCGCCGACAGAATTGGAGAGAGCCTGGACGATTTTCTCATGTGCCGTGGCCACAACACTTTGGCCGTTTATCTCAATAATACGATGACCAACCCGCACGCCTCCTCTCTCTGCAATCCCTCCTCGCATTAGACTACAGATCTGAGGAGCAAAAAACAAAAGTTGGACTTAATAGTAACAAAGAGGTGTCGATACTTTATTTCAGACTTCCTGTTTCTCCATACTCACAATGCCATTCTGCACACTAAAACCCAGCTGGTATTTGAGGTCTGGTCTCTTAATGAGAACTGTGGTTACAGGAGGGCAGCTCACGATGTTTAGCTTCACCTGCACCTGATTTTTCAGGCCCTGATGGAGATATACAAAACATACATGTGATTATATTACTCAATGCGATCTCACCTGCACTGTATTATTACATGGGGATCGTAACAATAGGAGATGAAGATTGCATTGCCTTTGCAAGCACTTTATCGATTTCCCTGTGGTGGTTCAGCAGCCCTAAACCACAGACCCTTAATAACCAGCTACTCAGAATAACACAGATGGATTCATAGATTCGGCCCACCGCGCACTGTGACAGCCCAACCCCTCTGCACACCTTGATGATTCCCTGACAGGTGGCGAGAGGAAGCCCCACCAGGCTGGTGTTGTTGATTGACATGATCTGGTCACCGATGCTGAGCTTCCCAGAACGGGCGGCAGGGCCTCCATTCATCATGTTGGCCAGGATGACGGTGGGCAGAATGGAGCCCCAGCCAGACTCCACAATAACTATGCCCAGAATCTCCCCCTTCTGCTTCTCCAGCTGCAACTGTGGGAGGAGAGAGAGTCAGACAGAGGCATAGGCAAGGGATTGGGGTTGATTGCCAATAAAAGGCCATAAAAGAACAAAGCAATTAAGGAAACCATTTTAAATGAGACTGACAGCATGGGGGTTCAAAATAGCACAATCTTCACCTTTATTGTACAGTATGTGTTATAGAGAACAGCCTTGGAAATGTGGTCCCTTGGCCTCAGATTAAAATATGGCAGTGACATTAGTTATTGTTCAAATAATCTAGACACTTCCATGTAAAAGTTTGGGATTAGTAAGATTTTTAAATGTACGTCACTTTGCTCACCACGTCATTTGGTTTTATTCAAAATACAGTGGGTAACACAGAATTTTGTTCAAACATTTTAAACAGTTTTTCTTTTATTTTCATATATTAAAATGTAATTATCCGTGATGGCAAATTTTTGACATCACATGATCCTTCAGAATCAGTTCTAATATTCCCACGTCCCTTCAGCGGTTGTGCCCAGGAGGGCCACCAGATGACTGTTTTCTGGGAGCACATGGCTTGTGTTGTTTGTCTGTTGCCATGTGCTCTCTCTCCTGTCTATTGTCTTGCCCCGCCCATCTTGTTACCTCATTATTGTTTAAGTTGCTCCACCTGTGTCTCCCTCGTCACCCTCCTTGTTTGCTCCCTATTTATTCTCCTTGTTCCGGTCACCGTGGCTGATCCTTCATTTCCATTGTGTGTGTTTCATTCTGCATGTGGTGCGCTTTCGGCCTGCCGTCTGGTTTTTCCCCCTCGGGTGGGTTTGAGTTTGTTTTTGTTCATTTTTATGATGGTAGCGGCTGGACCAATCAAACACACATTTTTTTTTATTTGATTTAACAAATCAGTTATTCATTAGGTTAACAAATCGTCATAGTCCCCTCACCCAATAAACTGGATGTCTGCAACGACACCAGGCCCCCCTTGTTACCCAGGCAACCAACCCTGACACAGATACATTACGACACTATTGAATGTGAGCAGTTAAAATCACTGTCATGAATTCCATAGCAGAGCAAATGCACAGGAGAAATGGACTGTTCTCTAATTAATTAATAGGAAAACCTTTATTTGAATGAACAGTGTATCCTTCAGTTCATGGTGTATGTTGTCTTTGAGATTTCATACTGTTTTATGCAGGCTTATGATAAAAACACTCATTCACCATGTGTTCGTATCTATGAATTTCGCCTTCTGATATGATCTAACGCGACGTGTAATATTATATTTTGGGTACCTAGGATTCATACCAAAATCAGACAATCTAAGATTTTTGGTCAAAACATGTTTGAGGGCACGAGGATCCAAATTCCACAGAGGCCCGAAGACAACAGTATGTCCTAAATCAGACCCTAGCCATCCTAAAGCACGCTGAACCAATTCTTTCACAAGACACTTTCAACCTTAAACAAAGCAACTTATTGACAATTCCAAGGAAGATTGTCATTTTGGGGAAAAAAAAAAGTGTATCAAGACTAATGTCAAAAGAGATTCAGCAGCATAACCGTCAGCATGGAACATGTGTAATGCTCACACAAGCTCTTCGGATTGACCTTTTCCCCCCCACCTATGAGACAAAGAAACAGACTTTCAGGATTCCTACAGACCTCGTAAGCTCGGTCTTCATGCATTCACAGATGTCACGGAACCTGCCTTCCATGCCCTAAATGAACTAAAAGGACTCGCACTAATCATGCTGCTATATTTAACCCCATATCCAGTAGTAACCCACATTGACTTTATCAGGTCTTATCTTTCATTGTGAATGGAATTTTGCATACTATTGAATAGTTTAGAATTGCTATTCATGTTTATCATGTGGTGTTTGATCTTTCATGCTAGAAACGTTTTCTTCCAATCAATTCTTGTCAATGTAGCGTATTCTTGTTATAGAATCCTTCCAAAATTATTTCCTGCAAAAGCGGAAAACCAACCAGTGAATGATGAATAACGTTGATTTATGAAATGGGAAGCGAACATTGAACACCCCGAAGCTACATTGTTCTAGACACATTTGGGGTTGTTACACAGCCTGGTGTTAAATACGAGAAACACCGCAATCTCTCTCTGGCGCTCTTCTTCACCCCCTTCTTTGCCGCTCTTGTTTCTTACTCTCCTCTTTTTAGGCATAGTTTTGAGCTATGCTTTTAATCATGCTTCTTTAGCTTTTTGAGCGTGCTCTGGCTTACCCGCCATCTCCTCCAAAACCATGAGGAGAAACGGCACCTAGTCTCGTCAAACTTTATTTCTATTCTTTAGTTTATTTTATTTTCCGTTGAGAGTTTCGTGTTTTGAGTTAAGTTTGCCTAACTCCGCATCTCCGAAAGAGTGCCGTCTAAACTTCAACTTCAGACCACAGCTCCGTGTCGTCAGCCAACGCCCAATCACTGGCTTCCTAAGACTGAACCTCCAGCCAATCAGCACCCTCGGGAAACCCCTTTCAGCAACCATACAAGAAAGGGAACCCCGCAACACAGAAACGCAAGTACCTCCAGATCCTAGCTTAACTGGTGCATTTAATATAAATTTTAACCTCATTGAGTAACTCAATGCGAGGGTTAATTAAGTGAATGATGGTTGTTCAGATCTATGCAATTGCACATATTATTTCCCTCACTTCTCCTTTCTGCAAACTTGTGTGGAATTCGTGTTTCATTGGTTAGATTATTATTATATGTGTTAGATGTATCCAATAAAGCCTTATTTATATGGAAAAGAGAAGTATATTGTGTTTTGTGCTCACAAGTGTAATGTCTTAAACTGTCGATCTTGTTACATGTGCTAATTAATATTGTTTTCACTATATTTTGGATATAAATATCCATTGCCGAATTGATGGCATACGGCTCGTTCCTGACTTACTTGCGTCTCAGTGTTCAGCCGTAAAACAGTGATTCTGTCCTAATGCCCTTACATATTATTGGTGGAGTTCCATTTAAAATCTTAAATAATTCCCTTTGAGCTAAATTGTTTCCCTTACAGTACATAGGCAATATATTAGTGTTCTAAGAGTCTTTAGTAATTTTGATCTAAGTTTCATATGCAAATTACCATGCTTTCAGACAAAGGGTCATAAAACTCCCCAGTATTTCAAAACTCCCACTTGGGATTTCAGCCTTTCTCATTGGACAAGCCCATCTTGAGAGGCGTGAATCTTCTCAGACCTTAAAGGCCTCACATCAGTGACCCGCCCGAGTCGGGTGGTTTGGTTAGATTCTAAGATGAAGACATGAGTTAGAACGCTTCTGCAACCCCCTAAGTAAGTGCCAGGCTTCGGCCTTGACTTTTCCATTCACCGAGATTCTCTGACTCATACTGGTTCTTTTTCATCAACCAACTTTAGCAAAGATCAACTTGAGTCTTCAGATTGCATCAAGCCTCTCTTTTAGACAGACGAGACGTGCAAGTATTCAACTTAGTCTTATTAATTGATACATTAGGTATCATTTGCACCTTTTTACAAAGGTGTGTTTGAACTAAGAATCTGATGTTTCCTTCAGGCTGTAAATCTGCTGAATATCAAATGGTTCCATAACTTCATTCCTTATTTCCTCTTTACTACTTAAGCTTTAACCCTTTCTTAGCCAACTGTATGCGTGTGTGTGTGTTAATTTGTATGTTTATACCAGTTTATGTTTATGTGTATTTTAGACTAGTTTAAGTGTTTATGTAGTATGTTGGACTAGTTTAATTGTTTATGTAGTTCATAAAACCTTACTTGTATCACACTTGACTTGGTTCATTGTTTGCTCATAACTGGAGTCACTAATCATGCAGATTTACGATACAAGCTTATAGAATTGTACAGTAAAAAGTTATTTCCCTTAACCAGGAAACCAACGTTCTTAGAATTGACAAGACAGCTGACCCTGAGAGGTCAGCTAAATATCTACAGCGGATCTAAATATTTATAATTAATTATAACTAGTTATGATTAATTATTCATATTTCCCCATGAGCTGATTCGCTACATTATTAAAATAAATAACCATTTCTCCTGCACTTGAGTCCTCACTTCATCTCCCCGCACGCATGCTGACAGAACGGATCAGCCAACATGGGGACTCAGCGGAGAATGGGCTCACACCGACTACCGGTCTCTACTCTCTCCAGCCCCCTCTACCAGCGCATGCTCCAGCTGGAGACCCTGAGCTACCTCCGTCAACGAGGGACCAAGCTGAGGGAGTTTGCCGTGGAGTTCAGGAGTTCAGAGGGGCTGGGCTATAATGACTCTGTGCTGAAGGACTTATTAAATTATGCCCTTGATGAGCCCATTAGCCCCTGGAGCATGCTAGGATGCAATCACGTATCCTTTGAGGGGTTTGTGGAGTTCCTGGCACGTTCTTCAGCTAAGGGGGCTTCAGCGCCCCCAGTGGTGGCCGATGAAGCTGCTGTGACTCCAGTGGCGGCCGACGAAGCTGCCGCACCCCCAGTGGCGGCCTACGATGTTGCAGCGCCCCCAGAGGCGGCTGATGAAGCTGCAGTGCCACACTCTTGGAAACGGAGGAGGGGGAAGAGGAAAAATGGGTCCGCCTCGCCACCCCTAGAGGTGGCCAAAGAGGCTGCAGCACCCCCGAAGGTGGCCGAAGAAGCTGCCGCGCCCCCATATGTGGCCGATGAAGCTGCAGCGCTCCCGGTGGTGGCCGAAGAGGTTGCAGCACCCCCGGAGGTGGCAGATGATGCTGCAGTGCCACACTCTCGGAAACGGAGGAGGATGAGGAAGAAGGCTTCTTCCGTCCTTCAAGGCCGGGAGGACTCCCTAGAGCATGGTGCCCTGCCCAAGCTCCTTGCCCTGCCGGCGCCGCCCAAGCTCCTTGCCCTGCCGGCGCCGCCCAAGCTTCACGCCCTGTCGGCGCCACCCAAGCTTCACACGACTGTCGTCTCTGCCCCAGCTCGCTTTCAACAACGCCCTTCTTCTATTCCTCCAAGCTCAAGCTTCACGCCCTGTCGGCTCCGCTCAAGCTTCACGCCCTGTCAGCTCCGCCCAAGCTTCACGCCCTGTCGGTTAAAAAGTATATAAATTGTAATTTCTTTTAGAAAATGACAGATCGTTTCACTAGATAAGACCCTTCCTCGTCTGGGATCGTGTAGCACACTTTGAAGCTGCAATTTGACCCTTTCGCACCCAGTGACCCCCACTGCAGTCCCTAGATAGAGAAAAAAAAAAACAAAAAAAAAAAAAAAAAAAAACAAAAAAAAAAAAACAAAAAAAAAAAAAAAAAAGAAAAACAAAAAAAAAAAAAACAAAACCTTCATTAGTTTCGGTGGGGGGGGGGGGACTGAAAAAGAAAGACATACACTTGGATGACCTGGAGGTGAGAAAATTATAAGAATTTAATTCAGAAAGTGTAAACTAATCCTTTAATTTCAACATCATTATAACACCTAAAGATCTGGTACACAATTTCTATTAAGTGCATCTGGGCTTCCACACTTCTGAAAGCACCACCGCCACTGACTATAAACACAACACTATGTTAAATCCTTTATGTAAGCCATTATAAAAGCTACATTTTAAAGGGATGGTTAAAAATTCTGTCATCGTTTACTCACCTTCATGTTTTTTCCAACTTGTATGAGTTTCTTTCTTCTGTTTAACATAACTAAAGATATTTTGAAGAATTTAAGTAATCAAACATTTACTGTTCCCTATTTTTTATAGTATGGAGGAAAAAAATGGAAGTCAAAAGGGTACCAGCAACTGTTTGGTTACCAGCATTCTTCAAAATATCTTCTTTTGGGTTCAGCATTCTTACAGGTTTGGAAAGTGAATAAATGATGACAATTTTCATTTTTGGATACCTAAGTTCAACGGATGCTTTAGAAACTAGCTCAAAAATTGTTTTTGTTTTTTTTCATCAAACGAAAGTACTGCTGTCCGTCATCACTGTCCACTGCTTTCTAGTAGTCCCCCTTGTATTGAGCAGAAAAGCATCAGTGTGCTGGGTCAGCTGTGTTCTAACACAAAGAGAACTCTTAATAGAGAAGAAAGAGTCTGGCTGCTGACCTCTTTGCAGTTGTCAGAGTTTGAGAAGTGGATGAGGTCATCATTGTACATCTCCTGTGTGTTGATGATGTCGCTGTACTCTTTCTGGCTCAGGTCCTCTGGGTTGATTCCATTGGCTCTGAGGAATTCCTGGTAGGCCACGCTGAATGCCTGACCAATGGACTGTGCTATGAGTTGGGCCTGCACATGTTGGAGAAGAAAACCAGGTGAAACAACCGCAAAAATCAATTAATGTATACATTTGCCATTAATTATAAATTGGTTACATGCTATATATAAACAGAACTAAATCATTTCACATATCTTTAATTATGAGCCTTTTAAAGACAAAAGCAAGTCAAGTCACATTTATCTTTATGCAAAATAGATTGTTTAAAAACAGCTTCAAAGTAATACAGAAAATAGCAGTGTGAATGCTGCAAAATTCACCAGTTATGAAACCAGTTCAATTTCATCCATAAAGCAGCTCTAAATAAGACAATAGTGTCATCAGCTCAAGTAAGTTCAATGTTGATTCAGTTTATTATAATAACAGTGTTGAGTTGCAAAGTTCATCTGTCATGAAACAAATTTGATAAAGCAGCTCTAAAGAATTCAAAATTCCCATTATTCAGCCAAGTTTAGTTCAGTGTTGATTTAATTTCGTTCAATAACAGTGTCAATGTTGCAAAATTCATCAGTTATGAAACAAACTCAATACAACTATTAAGCAACTTTAAAGAAGACAATAGTGTCACTATTCAGGTCAAGTCAGTTCAATATTGACTCAATTCAGTCCAATAACAGTTTTGATGTTGCAAATTTAATCAGTTCTGAAACAAATTCAAATCAGCTATAAAGCAGCTCTAAAGAAGCCAATAGTGTTATTATCCAGCTCAATTCGGTCCAAGTTTTGTTCTCAACCAATAGTGTCATTGCAGTCGAATCAATAATATTTTAAGCCCCAACTGAGCAAGGCAACAATGGCAAGGAACCAAAACTCCATCAGTTGAAAAACACCTCAGGAGAAACCAAGCTCAATCAGAGGGCCAGCTCTCCTCTGGCCTAGAAGCACATTAGCGGTTCTGCATAAAAGCTTCTGTGCTTTTGGCAATAACTGAAAAACATTTATATACCGCAAATCAATGCAGCAGATGAACACTGTGTCATTTTTTCACTTCATTGATTTGATATTTTGTGAATCTGCTCACTCACAGTGTATTATTGTCCATTGATTTCTCACTCTAGAACAGATTTACGTTTTGGAACGGTTTCCATAACCGCCAGCTGTCGTCTTTGAAGACACTGTGACGCTGGTGCTACAGTAGTGCTCACTGAGAAATGTGAATACACTGGCCTATTACAAGCACTGCAACCTTATTCAAATCTTAGTGAATAATCTTCCATGGAAGTAGAAATGTTGCTGGATTAAGGCTATTATATCAGACTGTCGGCACTAGAATGCTAAAGAGGCGCAGTGGAAAAAAGGTTCACTCCCTTCGCTAATGAGTGTGGCTGTTTTCTGATTTAACAGTACCCCTCAGGCGACGTGCGCACAGGTAGGGGTCATACCATTAATAATGAAACATCCCAACATGTGTGCTGGCTTTGATTTTCACTGGAAACATGGCTGCTTCAGGAATATTCAGGGAGTTGAGCATCTAAATCAGTCACAAAGAAAAAACACACCAGCAGTGATCAGACTGCCGGAGAACCGACTGATTTATATGGGCCCCAAAGGAGGAACAAAGCAAAGTTATCAAAATTTAGGATGATAACTTATATGACATGATAAATTGTGTGGCACTGCTAAGCAGATAACTGAGATGAAAAATAAAGGCTCTAGAAATGACTCATTTGTAGGCGCACACACAGACACGCACACACTCATTGGCTGAAACATCAAAGAGTGTAATTAGACAGCATGAGTGAGGAACAACTGCAATGCAGAGGAGAGTGTTGTAGAGGAGAGAAAAGTAGGTCCATTAGAACAGGATTATGTAAAGCTGCAGCCAGGGTTACTTTTGAGGCTATTCTAGCAACCTCAGGTAAATCTAAACCTGAGCTTCAGCTAAATAATGGCTCACATTCTGTGTATACACTACTGTTCAAAAGTTTGAGGTCAGTAATTTTTAAAGAAATTAATACTTGAATTCAGCAAGAATGCAGCAAATTAATCAAAACAGTAGACATTTGTAATGTAATCTAAAATAAAAAAACTTTCTATTCATCACAGAATCCTGAAAGAAATGTATTTCAGTATCCACAAAAATCTTAAGCAGCATGACTCTTTTCAGCATTAATAATAATAAGAAATGTTAGCCTGCTTGAGCACCAAATCGGCATATTAGAATGATTTCTGAAGGATCAGGTGACACTGAAAGTAGAGTAATGTCTGCTGAGAATTCAGCTTTACCATAACAGGAATAAATTACATAATTACAAAACCGTTATTATAAATTGTAATAATATTTCACAATAGTACTGTTTTTACTGTATTTTGATCAAATAAATGCAGCCTTGGTGAGCATAAGAGAAAGTTTTACTGAAACCCAACTTTATGCAGTAGTGTATATATGCAAATTAAATGTTTGGACAATTTTACATATTAGATTAACACTTAAGATATTCAGATTGTTCCCATGTATGCTGATCACATGTACTCTGTTTTTCCTTCACCATCTATTCCAACTTACATATGAAAAATAAATTAATAAATGATCAAATAAATAACAACTGAAAAAAGTTAAAATTTAGTTCTATAAAAGAAAGTCATATTTCCACACAATTTCTTAAGTGGGCACAATTTATTTTTGTCCAAACTTTGGACTGGTATGCGTATGGATTATAAAAAGGAAACAAAATGATTCACACTTACATCCTCGGACTCAAATACGTGGCATATCATTTTGTACTGTTTCTTAGCCTCGGGGGCTCCAGGGGTTGTCTCGATGCAGTCCTGTGAGGCGGTGCGGGGCATGCGGCGTCTTGCCATCAGAACCACAATGTTCCCGATGTCAGCAATGTATGAGATGGTACGCAAAGCGTTATCCATCATGGTCTCCTATAAAACAAACAAGAGAGTCACCACAATTACTTCTTAGCCTTCTGTGGCAACACCTTCCAACACATTACACCAGACTTAGAGTTAAGGCTGTGTTTTAATCCCATTGAGCTTGACTTTCTTATCCAAATGGGCTTACATTATATTTTCTTAGGGACAGCCTCCAGATGCAACCTGGGGTTAAGAATGCACAGTGGGTTTCTGGAAGGCTCTTATTCATGAATCTCCTTCAGGAAGATCTGTTTCAAGCTACAAGCCTACAGCCTTGGGTTAACCCAGATCTTTAAACAGTAAAGTTACAGCCATGACCATGAAATTGCACTCACTAAAATAACTTAGATCCTGTTCTGATTGTACTACATTCGATATTCCATGAGTCTGAATGAGCAGCACACGAAACAGCATGTACGGCATGCACTCTATTTCATATACAAACAAAAAGGTCATAAATCATCAGAGAGCTGAAAGAATTAATGATCCAGAGCACAGGAAATTCATGCAGCATTTCAATTCAATGCACACAAAGGTCATGTGTGGGATTTTCATTTTTCATTTTGCTGCAGCTCTTCTTTAAATTATAGGAGCATAATATGTGACATGTTTACTTCAAAGACCCCATGAAGCTCAATCTATCAGTACTAGGATCATTTTTATAAATAACCCTTTCTTTCAATGCATATATCTTATATACGGCTTGCAGATACGCAGAGCTGAAAAAGCTTCCTCTGCTATTCGATAATAACACCCAGGTTACATTATGAAAATACCAGTGAAAAGAACAGTGTTTGAGGTAAGGTTATGTTTTAGGCTTTTACTTTGTGTTACTGAAACGCTGCATCCGAGATGCTTTGTCATTGTCATGACACAAAGAATCTGTTTTGTTTTCAGTTGGCTGTGCACCAGAATCCACACATAGTTATTAGCTCTATTTACATGCAGCCAAGTAATCTATTACCAGCCTAGTAGTCAATGTAAAGGTGATATGGTAAAACAGAAGCAAGAAAGAAAAGATAAATCATAATTTAATATGAAAAAATATGCAATAAAAAAAACTAAACGCAAATCTTACAATGATGGCATCACTATCAGTTATATTTTGAATGGTGAATATTCTATCATTGTAACTAAGTTATTATGAAACTTCAATAGTACATTTTATTAAGTAAAGTTTGAATGGATTCTGTGTGCTAAGCAGATTGGGCTGAATTAAATCTAAAAGTTTCAGTCTTACAGGGTACTTTGAATGTCTGAGGAGTATCAATACAACCTTGAAGGCACTGTAATGAATCTGTAACAGGCAATACAGACTCACCGTGAGATGTGACAGGCAGGGTGAGGACTGGCACTGCATTGCAGCACATAATGAAATCTCTGTGCCAGCCTGCCCACTCACTGCTGTTCACTCAGAACTCATACACATAATCGCAGCAACTTTCACACAGCGATGTTACTCAGTACCAGGGTACTAAATGTACCATTAAAACAGCATGTAGCTCTTCTTACCTTATGCTTACCGTAACACTAGTGTGGAAAAGGAGGAGCTGTTGACTATACAGCATGTGTAAAATGTGCAGCTGGAGATTAAGCACAAAGCCTATAACCATCATTAAGCTCTCCATCACTAGCAACTGTCTACAAGCCTGATCATATGCACATCTCTTCTCTCCACACACACACACATTACGTGTTTTATGTCAGTTATGTAACAAAAGGTTATGTAATATATCATATCTGAGCATTCTCTTTGCATAAATATTTCCCCAATCCAAATATGAATGATCTCCTTTTCTTCAAGTATGATTTATAATTTATAATGTATACTCTAATTCTCTATGAGAATTCAGATTTTGGCCATTCTGCCTCAATAACAACAACAGTATATATTTACATTTAGTCACTTAGCAGACACTTTACAAATGAGGACAATAGAAGCAATCAAAACCCAACAAAAGAGCAATAATATGTAAGTGCTATGACAAGTCTCGGTTAGCCTAATGGAGTACACATAGCAAGGATAAATAAATAAAAAGAAAACAAGTAGATAGAATAGAAAATTAATAGGGAACGCTAGTGTTATAGGGTCATTTTTTAAATAAGAAGAAAACAAGTAGTTAGAATAAAATAGAAATAGAATGCTAGTGTTAGAGAGTCAAGTGTAGATGGAAGATATGTGTTTTTAGCCGTTTCTTGAAGATGGCTTTCTGTTCGGATTGAGTTGGGCAGTTTCTGTGAAAGTGATTTTGTGCCTCTTTGGGATGGCACTATAATGCATTGTTCACTTGCATATATATAAAAGAACAGTTGAGAGCATGTATAGTATAACAAAACATATTAACATTTTTATTGACTTTATATATAAATGAAGAAAACAAGCAGCAGGGATATTAAACCACTTTGGGCATTATTTGTTTGCTTATTTGGGGCTTATTTGTTCATATCTGCTTATGCTTAACCATTAGTGCAGCTGTCAGTTAATGGCTTAATGTGCTTCTATTTCCTCTTACTTTTTTTTTCTTTTCCGATTTTATTTTAAAACCTGTATCACCAGGCAGCCGCATGAACTCACCTGGGTGTCTGCATTGAGCACTTTGATCCTTTGAGTTGAGATGAAAAGATCTACCTCCGTCAAAGTCTGAACGTCTCCCTCTGGACTCTGCTGACAAAAAAGAAAAAAACAATAACAAAAATATGAAAAACTACCCTTGACCGCCAAGAGGTCACAATGCCATAAATCACAATGGCTCATGAGAAGACCTGAAGAAAAGGCACTACCTCTCAAACCCCTAATGAAAGCATTTTAAATGCTTATTCATAAATCATGCACTAGCATAAGCTTGTCCACATGGGAGGGCTATGCTTAACCTCTGTAAATTGCATCATTAATAGCCCAAATAGGAAACAATATGGTATGCTCAGGTGCAAAGAACATATGGATTGGAAATGTGAAACTGCATTGGTTATCGCTAGCCTGTCCAATTAATAATTGATTACTGCTGGGCAATGGTGACTAAGTGCGCCGCAAAATCAAAACATTTTTCAAAAAACTTTAAAGCCTATAACTGAGAAACCCAGTGAGGTAATCAGGCTAAGAGACAAATAATCACTGGGTATACAGCCCCCTGTGAAAAGTAGAAGGCATGCAGAGGTTTAAAGTAATGAGATGATTGACACTAGAGAGCGAGTGAAAGAGAAAAAAGAGCGAGACCCATTCGGTGTAGTGAGGTGGAGTGCAGGGGGATGCAAAGACAGACGGGTAAGTAAAATGACACAGTGGCAACACTTAACCAGCTGTCAGGCTGTCTCAGAGTGCCAATCATTTACCTGTCAGTACATTTCTGCTCAGATTCTTGCTTTTGTTTTGTGTTACTGCAATAAGAAATGGTAGTACACACGGATGACTATAGCTATGTTATATACGGGGTTAACAGTGCAGTCTGTGCAAAACTTGAAATTTTGACTCCATATCTTCAAAGGTTTATGTGACTCAGTTGCAGCCTAGAAGTGGCTAGTTTGCTAATAGTTAGTTAGAATTTAAGAGGCCCTCACAGATCCCAGACAGCCGGATCTAAAGCTTCAATTCACATGGTATGAACCAAAACGTATGAAAGCTGCACAGATGATGAACACAGACATGGAGTAGATGGTTAAAAAAGGCATGTTCTTCTTCTATCTCTCTCTTTTTTTTTTCTTTTTCTTTTTTTTACACACCGCCTTTTTCTTGTTTTTGGCTGCCTTCTGTACCCTCTGGAAGACGTTCAGGACAGTACAGGGGTCGTCACACACGGGAGCAGCAAAAAGGCATGAAGGTAAAAAAAAAAAACATTAAAACAGGCAAAAACATATAAACAACCAAACACAAAGTCTGCATGCCATGTACGGCATGTGTGTTCTTTGTACACAAACACAAACAAACCCAGAATGCAGCAACATCTCCCCCTGCACACATACATATGGATAGCAAATCATAAGACATGCAGATATGGCTTTAATAACTATTACTGTACATTGAAAGCCATAAAAAGAAAATAACTTATTTTATGCATTGACATTTCTCAACAGGATAGGAAAAATGCCTATTTGTATCCAATAAGATATGTTAGTCCTTTTTCAACATAAGCAGTCATTACTTTCAATAAATGCCATATTGTTATAGTTGTGCGATTTATCACGGACACTAGATTCATTGTCAGAATCTCACAACAAATGCAGCCTAAGGCCTCAGTTTATCAATCTGCCATATTATGACTGCAAGGAGAACAGCAGCTGTCATAGTGGACTGACTGGATACCGTACAATGTTTTCTACTGTACAACATTGTTAATCTCGTCAACCAAATCATACAGGAAAATTTGTAATAAAAGGGCATTTTGATTTCCTCAACGACAACACATCATGAAAATGGCAGGATATTGACAATGTACTAACAATGTTTTCCGAGGAAGAAAAATATATAAAGAATATGATTGTTTTAAATAATATTATTTAATTTTGCAGTAAAATGATATTTTCGTAGACTGGAACTAAATGGCATAATTTTAGAGTTGATTTAGTATTGTTTATATACTATTAGTATTTATAAATATTTTGAATTATCTTGATCTATTTTTTTGATCTATTTCTATCTGTTATTGGCTATATACTTTTATAATTTTAATTAGTGTTTTTTTAATATTCTATTTAGGTTTTATCAAATATTTATAAAAGATTGCATAAACTGTATAATGAACATGCAATATAAACAAGAGATAAATAAAAGACAGAAGGTTAGAAAGAGGAAAAATACCTCTATCTATAGACACTCATAAGAGCCCACTCATTATGAGTCTGATAGTGTCGAGTGTAGAGTATTCTGATCCCAATCAGCTCTTTCTGTCTCTCCCTCTCTCTCTACCTTCTTCCACCTGACTGGGGCATGATCCTTTGAACTGCTCTCATCTCTTTCTGGCTGAGCATCATGAGCACAACTACTCCTTTACTGTCATTTCTGCTGCCAACATGCCTCATCCTCCACTGGCAGAGGAGAGAGAGAAAAGAGGAGATAAATCAACAGCACAAGAGAGAAAGAGCTTGAAAGTCAAGGGGAAATGAGACCGTGAACATGTGGGCGATGAATGTTGCATAAATACTAAATCAATCTGGAGGCTACAGGGATACACTTCAATAAAACATTAGGCTTTTTTCCTATGTTTCTTGCCTAAAACAAAAGAAATGGCTACATCTTGCTTTCTTGGCCAGCGTGCAAAAAATGTGCTGTAATTTTGTTGGCTTAGGTACTGCTCTTATTTTTCAGAGGAGGAGTGAGATGCTGGTGCCAGACTGAGGTATGCCCAGTGTTTCTCAACCCTTTTGTTTTATGTACCTCCATCAGTATGGATCAAGTACCTCTTCATTGACACAAAAATCAGAAATGTGTTCCTTTTAACTCATACAAACTAGCATGAAATATCACATAAGTGAACTCAAACGTTAGTGAGAACTTCCAAAGTGGCAAAACACTGTGGGTTTTTAAGAATTGCATTGTGTTCAGTGTTTGCATATCCTGTGTTACAGTATGATCTTGATTCAATAGCATATTTTGGAAACCAGTGGTATCATTGTGTTTCTTTGGCTCAAACCATGCAAACGACAACAGTAACACTGTTTATTTTAGGCTGGTCCACTTAAAGGAATAGTTCATCCCAAAACTAAAAATGTGCTGAAAATTGCTACCCTCAGGCCATCCAAAATGTAGATGAATGAGTTTGTTTTTTCTTCAGAAGAGATTTGGAGAAATTTAGCATTGCATCACTTGCTCACCAATGGATCCTATGCAGTGAATGGGTGCCATCAGAATGAGAGTCCAAACAGCTGATAAAATCATCACAATAATCCACACTCCAGACTCCAATCCATAAACTAATGTCTTGTGAAGTGAAAAACTATTTGTTATAAGCACATTCATAACAACATTTTTTATTTCAAACCATTGCTTCCAGCTAAAATATGAGTCTTCTACTCATAATATATTACGGCTTCCAGGTAAAATATGTCTCATCTGAATCAGGAGAAAAATATGCACAGGTCAAGCACAAGCAAAAACAAACCAAAACAGTCCTAAACAAATATGTCTGTGGATTTTTATGTGAGAGGAAAACAGGGGATGGACTCATATTGTGGCCAGAAATTAGAGCAAAAAGTTCAAATGTTGTGATGCTTTTATCAGCTGTTTGGACTCTCGTTCTGATGGCACCCATTTACTGCAGAGGATCAATTGGTGAGAAAGTGATGTAATGCTACATTTCTCCAAATCCGTTCTGATGAAAAAGACAAATTCATCTACATCTTAGACAGCTGAGGGTAAGGACATTTTCAGGGTTGAACATTTTTGGGTGAACTATCCCTTTAATGGTTGCACATTCAAGAGTAAACAAACAGAAAAAAACAATAGGCTCTTTTAACTGTAGGTGGAACCTAAAGCTACCATATTGAGCATCACAATTTCTCCCATTCAATTTTATATGAGTGAACTGTCTCCTCCCCTCTGGGTGTGCGTACACCTGGTTGAAAATCACTGCTTTAGAAGTGAAAAACAGAAAAACACTGTCCTCAGGGTCTGTGCTGACATACTGCTCACTCAGATGTGGACAGACACATTATCATCTGCAGAGTGGAAGAGCAGATGTGTGGGTGCATGAATGTCAGAGTTGTG
Organism: Sinocyclocheilus anophthalmus; assembly: GCA_018155175.1. Taxonomy (NCBI): domain Eukaryota; kingdom Metazoa; phylum Chordata; class Actinopteri; order Cypriniformes; family Cyprinidae; genus Sinocyclocheilus; species Sinocyclocheilus anophthalmus. The sequence continues at coordinate 90,546 of JADLZN010003338.1, forward strand.
TGTGAGGGAGATACGGAAAGGAAGGAGGAGAAAGAGAGGAAAAGAGAGAAAGGAGAGAGGATTGTGCAACTCATCTCAACTTTTAAAAATCTAAACACATAATAATAGCAGGGATAGAGAGGATAAGGAAAGAGTGCGTTGCCATGGTTTCATTTTGAATGGCTTTTAAAGGTGGCAGGCAAGAGAAATGACCGGATTGGCCCTCGGCAAAGGGAACAGAAGGTGGTCGAGAACACTAGAAGCTTGGGTGGAAGCTGAAGCTGCGTTCTGATTCAGAAGGTCTCTATACAGTGTTCACTCAGCAGGGAATATCTTTTGAAGTTCAGTTCACCAAACAAAATGTGTTCATGTGGAATGCTCTGTAGGGCCTAGGAACACAGACATCATCTGAAACTTGTAAATTATTACATTAATGACTATAAATATTACATTTCTTTTATATATGTGGCTTTTAAACAATACTCAATTGGTACTAAGGGGCCCAAAGTGTGCCAAGAAAATATTCCCAACACCATTAGACCACCAGCAGCAGCCTGAACCACTGATACACAGCAGGATGGATCCATGCTTTCATGTTGTTTACTGCAAATTCTGACCGTATCATCTGAATGTCACAGCAGAAATCGAGATGAGGCAACCTTTATCCAGTTTTCTATTGTCCAATTTTGGCGTGCCCTTGTGAATTGTACACCAGAGCATTTAAAATCAGTATTCAAGTAAGACATTTCTTTTTATTAAAGCTATAGAAGTTATTCAGTCCAGAACAGTGAGTGATTTTCTCTTTTATTTAATTGTTTTGGTCATTTTAACAGTATAGACAGCAGTATAGACGCCATTGTCATTTAACAGACAGATTAATATAAACATGATGTTTACCTTCACAGATATGTGTTTTTGTACTGTGTTTTTGTAACTGGTATGTGTTTTAACTAGGGCTGCCAGTTTAACGCGTTAACTTAATTAATTAATTAATTATGAAAAAATAACACAATTAAAATGTTTTAACAGTAAATATACTGGCCCCGCTTCAGACCTGTTTGTCAATTTATATTTTATACAGTTGACTGTTGACAAATATGATGCAGGGCAACAACTCCATAAATGCAGTTATGCTCTAAAATTCAAAATATTGGTGCAAAAAATGCTGTATGAGTTTTTGTCTCATATTTATATCATACAATATGACACGAGCAGCGAGAGCAGTATCACACGAGTGCTGATTTTGTCCTGAATATCACAAGTTTAAATTGATTTTGTACAACAGTTCAGTAAATTAGAAGTTGATATTGTGTTATATTTTAAACACAATAGTATGTGCTTTTTTGCAGAGAACATATTACCTTTAAAGCCATAGCAGAATTGTTGTGCACCTCCGAGCAACACAGCGGCGTTTAGTTTCTGAATGAATCCGCGTTTTGAACGAATCGTGTGAATCAATGATTCAAAGCCCCGTTCATAAAGAGAGCCGTTTGAGCGAATCGAATGAAAGACTTTTACCGCCACCTGTTGGTAGATTTAGTTTCTTATTTAGAGTATAATTTCATTTTAAAAAAAATACAAATAATAATACAAATACATTAAAGGGATAGTCATCATTTACTCACCCTCATGTCGTTTCAAACCTTTCTTTTGTGTAACATAAAAGAAGGTATTTTAAAGACTGTTGGTAACAAAGCTGTTTTAGTTACCAATGACTTTCATTGTATGAACAAAAAATACTGCGATATTTCTCAAAAGATCTTATTTTATGTTCCAAAGTTTATGTTAGGATGTTGTAGCCTAAATGTTTATGTGTAATAAATTATGTTGAATCAAATAAAATATTTCTAAAGCTACAGTTTGTAAAGTCTACTTAATACTTTCTCATTTAACACAAAATAGCTTTAAATAATCTTTTGTGGGTATTTTTACAGTCAAATTAATTTTATTAGTTATTTTATTAATTAATCGACACATGTAATTAATTAGATTAAAAATTTTAATCGACTGACAGCCCTAGTTTTAACATAAACTTGTGTGTATTTGATCATTTAAGTGCAACAAGACATGAAAGAGAACTTAGTTTAGTACTCACATGCCACGTGACAGCCGCTTTCTGTGCACCTGCTTCGGATGTTTGTGCTCAGAAAACCGTGTATCAGAAGTTGAACTGATATGGCTTCTGTTATCACATGTTTCAGTGTGATAGACATAATAATCAAAACCAAACAGATGTTTTTGGCAGAGATCTCTGGGGTATAAACTGCAAAGGCACAGCCCTAATCTGGAAAAGGGGGTTGGGGAACAGTAAGCTCATTTGCATTTAAGGAGACATGCATGAAAACAGCGTGTTTCTGCTTCCACTCAAAATAGGCATATTCAAAATGATATAATAAATAATTAGTGAGGTATTTTGAGCTGAAACTTCTCAGACAAATTTTGGGAACACCTGAGACTTGTATTACATCTTGTAAAAAGAGGCATAATAGGTCCCCTTTAAGATCGCCCAATACCTTGTAAAGTCCACTCCACAGAACTCTACTGTCCAATTGGAACATACCCTGAAGATTTTCCTTTTAGAATCTGAGAGAAACACTGGGCAGACAGGTGTACAGTATGTAGCCGTGTGAGAGTGAACGACAGAGGCCTGCATTTACAGTACCTCTGTATTACACTGATACAGGTGAGTGATCCTGCCGTCCTGAGGCACATTCCCAATCCTTCATGCCGAACATCGGTCTATGTGCACCCAGCTGACAAATTGTGTGTATGCGTGTCTGTAGGTATGTGTGCTTGTCCTTGCCCCAGGTATGTGTTTCTAAATGTGGAGAAACTTTGTGGGCCTCTGTGGAGCATCTCATGTAAAATTAACTGCCAGCTGTTGACCAGGAGGACTGCAATGAAGCATCACTGCGGTTACAACAACTGTCTTTTCTTAAAATAACATACAATACAAGAGGGAACAATGTAAACTATTCTTAAAAGACTTCTGCTTTGTAAGGATAAGGATTGCAATACCTCATTTCAAAGCATTTAAAATTGATTTCTTATCTTTTTGTTCAAAATTTGATGCCTCACCACACTAATACTATGGTACCATTTTTTGGACATGTGCATGGCAAAACAATGGTATTTATTGTTCCATGGAACATGAATACTCTAATCATTCACCATCTGATACCATCAAAGTATCCACAGGACCAGACAGCCGTAATTATAAACTTCACAAATGCTCCTGTCAAGAATAAACAATCTTACTCAGCAAAAAGTTGCATATTCCTGATGCATTCAAATTGTACGGCTCTACAGCATGTTTCCATTTCTTATATTCAGATGCACTACTCTGGAACTGCTTCTGTCCTGAAAAAGCTAAATTTAAGTATATCAAGCATGAGTGGAGCCAGGCAGTCTGAAACTGATTTGAGACACATCGTGCACAGCATATTTAATTTAGAACAGCAGCTTCTCATATGGCCTGTGTGGATTCCCATTGCTGAGTGCAGAAAGGCATAAAACATCTAATACAGGACTGACAACTCATCCATTACCTCCTGCCCCAACGGAGTGCCAACTATGGCCAATAATTAAAGCAAAAGTTCACCCAAAATGAACATTTTGTCATAATTTACTCACCCTCATGTCATTCCATACCTCTATGAGTTTTTTTCTTATGTTGAACATAAGAAAAAAGATATTTTGATGAATGCTAGTAATCAAATAGTTGATGGTCCCCATTGACTTCCATAGTATTTATTTCCCTACTATAGAAGTCAACGGGGACCAACAACTGTTTGGTTCCCTTTCAGTCGGTCACTCTCAACGTCTCGTCGGATGACCGACGAATTGGGATCTCGCTTAGAGAGACCAATCTCTTGCGAGGGAACTAAATGAGCCTCCATTGCGATGCGATTATTGCATCCAGCTGCCGCTGATAACAGCGTTAGTATAAGTAGGCAGCAGATGCAGTGTATATTCAGCTTTTCGCTTCGGAGCTGAGTGGTTCTATCGTTCTGCTCCTGACCAAGTATCTACAATAGTACAAACTACAGTCAAGCACGCTCTTCGTGGGCTCTCGTGCTGGTGGACGGCACTTCAGCGGCAGTGGTTTTCCCGTGTCGAGTGGGTTTTCAACACACAGGTGGCACACATCAGGCTGCACTACCCCCTTTTTGTGTTGCAGGCGGCCATCTCCCCTGTCCGCTTCAGCACACTTAAAGAGCTTTTTCCCTAAAAGAGCATTCACGGGTGGAATGTTTTTTTTAAAGACGCGTCTTTTTAAAGATGTCGTACCATTTGTGTGTTTCTGGGTGCGGTCGTTACCTGGCCCCGGGTATGGTCCCCGATCGCTGCCTCTCGTGTCTGGGCAATGAAGCACGCTGAGGTGGCTTTCGTGGATGACTCATGCTCCCATTGCGGGGGTATGACCATCTCGGAGTTGCGGACCAGACTCCGTTACCTGCAAGGGTGGTCACGACCCGGAAGTTCACAGAGAACTCTGTACCGCGGCGGACCTCGCGCCACGAGCACCGAAGGTTACGGCGCGGTCTCTGGGTCGTGCGATGTCCCCTATGGTGGTCCAGGAGCGCCAATTCTCGCTGTGACTGGCTGACATGCGCGAGAAGGACAAGACACGATTCTTGAACGCCCACGTGTCCCAGACCGGCCTTTTCGGCAACACAGTGGAGAACTTCGCCCAGCAGTTCTCCGCTGCCCAAAAGCAAACTGAGGCCATCAGGCACATCCTGCCCTGTCGGTCATCTGGCTAGCCCCACTCGGACGCCGGTGGCCCGCGCGGGGGGGGCCGTCACCCGCTCCCACGCATCGTCCGCAGCGGCGTCCAGCAAACTGCACACCGAGGATCCATCCGCAGGGCAGCCGCCCCGCCCGTCCAGGCCCCTGCCAGACCTGGTGGTAAGCGAAAAGAGCAAGAAGGAACCCGCGTCAGTGTTACCAATCCTCGACACAAGAGCATTTCTTCTACCTCTGTGTCCCCAGAGGGGACGGGGTGTTGTGGACGATCTAGTGCGTATCACTCTCACCCTCCTCTCTCGCTAGTGAGCAGCAGTGGGCAGATCGGGAGGACGAACCAACGGACTACCCACGCACCCTCTGCTCAAACGCAGGTCAGTGTTACACACACCCAGACCCCGTCTCGGACTGGCACCGAGACGCCCGGGCCGGGTCCCTGCGTTCTTCCGCGCTGCCCCACTGCGGGTACGCCTGTAGTTCCATTGATGCCACTTATGCGGTGTCCTGGAGCCTGGATAGAGCTACCCAGCCCATCTCGTTGGCTCCTTCGAACCGTCAGGCTCGGTTATGCGATTTAGTTCGCCCGGCGCCCTCCCAAGTTCTGGGGCGTCCACTTTACGTCAGTGAAAACAGCAGATGCCCCTGTCTTGCGTGCAGAGATCGCAGTCCTACTGGCGAAGGATGCGATAGAGCCGGGTTCTCCAGCCGATATGAGGTTGTGGTTTTACAGCCCTTACTTCATTGTACCCAAGAAAGACAGTGGGTTGAGACTGATCTTGGAACTGCGCGTCTTGAACCGGGCCCTTCACAGGCTCCCGTTCAAGATGCTCACGCAGAAATGCATCTTCATGTGTACCCCCGCCCAGATTTTTTTTTGTTTTTTTTTTTTTTTTTTGGGGTTCGTCAGCGATCGACCTGAAGGACGCGTACTTGCATGTTTCGATCCTTCCGCGCCACAGGCCATTCCTGCGGTTCGCGTTCGAGGGGCGGGCATACCTTCGGGCCTTCCCTGTCGCCCCGTGTCTTCACGAAAGTTACGGAGGTAGCTCTTGTTCCCATGAGAGAACAGGGCATTCGCATTCTCAACTACCTTGACGATTGGCTCATACTCGCTCAGTCTCAGGTTCAGTTGTGCGAGCACAGGGATTTGGTACTTTCACACCTCAGCCTGTTGGGCCTTCGGGTCAACTGGGAAAAGAGCAAACTCTCCCTGACACAGAGGATCTCTTTTCTCGGTATGGAGTTGGACTCGGTCGAACAGACAGCACGCCTCACGCAGGAACGTGCTCAGTCGGTGTTGAACTGCTTGAATACATTCAAGATCAGGATGGCGGTCCCACTGAAACAGTTTCAGAGGCTCCTGGGGCATATGGCAGCTACGGTGGCAGTCACGCCGCTGGGGCTGCTTCATATGAGACTGCTTCAGCACTGGTTTCATGGCCGAGTCCCGATGTGGGCGTGGCAACGCGGCACCTTCCAGGTCCAATTACACTGGCCTGCCGCCAAACCTTCACCCCGTGGTCAGACCTTGCGTTCCTCCGGGCAGGAGTGCCCCTCGCGCAGCTCCAGGTACAACGGGCTTGCAGTGTCAGGGGCTTGGACGGAGCCCCGACTGCACTGGGACATCAACTGCCTCGAGTTGCTGGCAGTGCACCTTGCCCTGAGCTGTCTCAAAGGGCACTTACGAGGCAAGCATGTACTAGTCCGCACGGACAACACAGCGACTGTTGCGTACATTAACTGACAAGGTGGTCTGCGCTCCCATCGCTTGTCGCAACTCGCCCCTCACCTCCTCCTCTGGAGTCAGAAGCATCTGAGGTCGCTTCGTGCCATTCACATTCTGGGCCTGCACAACCGTGCAGCCGATGAGCTGTCACGAGCTGAGCTCCCCGGAGAGTGGAGACTCTATCCCCAGATGGTCCAGCTGTTTTGGGGACGTTTCGGAGCCGCTCAGGCAGACATGTTTGTCTCTCCAGAAACCTCTCACTGACAGTTGTATTACTCCCTGAACGAGGGAACACTCGGCACGGACGCACAGGCACACAGCTGGCCGCGGGGCCTTCACAAATATGCGTTTCCCTTCCCCCATTGAGCCTTGCTTCCCAGTTGCGGTGCAAGGTCAGGAGGACGAGGCGGTCCTGTTGGTGCACCTATGGCCTACGCGGACACTGGTTCCCCGAAACTCATGCTCCTCTCGACAGCCCCGCCGCCTTGCTGATTCCTTCCTCTGAGTAAGGCTTTACTGACTCAGAGATGGTGCAACCCTTTTGGCACCAGCTTCCAGGACCTCTGGCAACCGCAGTGTCTGGTCCCTATGGACGCGGAGTTTCTAAGTACCCTACCCCAAGGTTACGACCACCCTCAATTCTGCATATCCTATCAAGAGTTAGGGGACCTGCCCAAAAAAAACGCATTTTTCGGTCACCGATTTGTGCCTATAGTTCGGCGGCGGCTGATCCCATGTAAGCCCTTAGGTCCCCCGGCCCGCTATTGTCCCAATGGTTTACCGCTAAACCCCCTTAGGGATCAGGTGTTGAACTTGCAAGCGCTGCCCCCAGAGGAGGCAGACCCAGCCCTAGCTTTTCTTTGTCCCGTCCGGGCATTGAGATGCTACGTAGACAGGACGCAAAGCTTCAGGACCTCAGATCAGCTCTTTGTCTGTCACGGAGGCCGCAGAAGGGGAATGCCGTCTCGAAGCAGAGGACGGCCCACTGGATAGTGGATGCCATCAACCTGGCTTATCAGGCACAGGGTGTGCACTGCCCATTCAGGTTGCGAGCTCACTCAACCAGAAATGTTGCCTCCCTCCTTGTGCCTCGCTGTCGGATATCTGTAGAGCTGCGGGCTGGGCGACCCGTAACATGTTCGCTAGATTCTATAGCCTTCGTGTGGAGCCGGTATCCTCCTGTGTTCTCACCTCAATCAGGTAGATGCACTGAGAGGCCTCACCTTCGGGCCAGCTTGCTAAAACCGCTCCAGAGAGTCCATATCATAGACCCTGTTGAGCTCCTCCATCCCCTCGGCAGCCAGATGTGGTGGAGCGTCTGGCGCCAGGCCTTCACTCGTTGAATCCTCGAGAAACGGTAGAAGGCTGGGTTCCATATGTATGACCTAAGTGGATCCCATATGTGTAATGTCCACGATATAGCTTTTTTTGAGCCTGTGTTTCCCCGGCAGACTTCTGGCATTCCAAGAGGGTTACAATCACCTCAATTCTTCCATATGCACCTAAGGAATGTTCATATGTGTATTTATTTCCGAAACCTCCTTCAGGAAGGATGTGTCTTCCGCAACGTTCCTGTTCCAAGTGAAACGGGTACGTTTTCCCAGTGTTATCAAGTCTTACTCATTGGGTAGTGCCATAACAGCAGTAGCTGGTCCTCTTGTGAAAAAGAAGCCCTGGCCTACGCCAAAAAAAAGGGGCGCAGGTGGCTTCCACAGGACAATGGAAGGGGCAGTAGCTGTGGCCTTTGGTAGGATCCCCATCGTCGGTCAGCCGAACGTGACCGAGAGTGACCGACGAAGGGCAACGCTCGTTTACTAGTAACCCTCGTTCCCGAAGGAGGGGAACGGACGTCACTCCCTCGCCACAGCTCCTGTACCCACCGCTGAGCGGGGGGACCGTTTCACCGGTCTCGGCTCCCTCAGCTAAAACCGGAATATGTGCTGCATCTGTTGCCTACTTATACTCACGTTGTGATCAGCAGCAGCTTGATGCAATAATCGCATGCCAAAAAAAAATGGGGTGCATTGCTCGTTTCGGGTTTTACACTCGAAGTAGATTGGTCCCTCTATGCGAGATCCCAATTTCGTCGGTCATCTGACGTGACGTCTCCGTTCCCTCCTTCAGGGAACGAGGGTTACCATACGTAACCGAGACGTTCTTCAAAATATCTTATTTTTGTTAACAAAGAAAAAACACAGGTTTGTAATGACATGAGTTTGAGTAAATGATGACAGAATTTTAATCTTTGGGTGAACTATTCCTTTAAACGCACAATGAATAGATGTGTGTAGTCCCATAGATTTCATCCGGGCAATATGAATCGCTTCGCTACATAAAAAAAACAAAAAAACACACACAATTTAGAGTAACTGCTAATTAGGGTTGTGTGATTTTGAAAACTATATCTCAAACTTTTTTTGGATTTTGTTGATAACAATAATTAGACAATTCATTTTGCTGAGGGAGTTCTTGTGGTGGTTCCTTGGCTAGTTTATGCCTGTTGTGGACAGCTGACTCCTGATGCTTTTAATATTCTTCATACTCAGTGTAGTAGTTAGTTGACTAGAGTGGCAGAATGGGGGGCACAAAAAACACTAAAGTAAGTACCTAACGGGTACACAACAAAGGTAAATAACAAAAATAAAAATGAAATTAACACTTATAAAATACAATCCAGCCCACTTTAAGTAATATACAATACATCCAGGTTCTTCACTACATTAACGCACACCAAGTACCAAATACATCAAATTGAGCAATAAACCACTATGGAGGCTATTAGGACAAAATATAAACAAAAAAAAAAGGAAACCTAAACAAAAGCAATTTGGTACACAATGCAGAGGTGGCATTATGCTGGCATCGTAACGTGTGGTATGAGTGTAACAACAGACGTCAAGGCACGCAACCACGACAGGTGCTCTGGCGTGAAAACACAACATGCCGTGTAATTTCCTGTAACATGGCGGATTATTTTCGGCGTACCAATGGGGAGGAAAGGATGGACACCTTCTACACCGCATGTCACATAATCCATAACTACTAGGGATAGTAACAACGCCCGGTTAAACAAACAAATCTCACTCATCTTTGTCCAGAGAATCTGCAGCCCTTCGTCGTCCAAACTCTCACTGATTATGCGCACAGGCCGCAATAATGGAAATCAGAGGGTGCTATGCGTACCTTGACCCTTCACTGCCGCCTGCCTGGCTGTCAATCTCCTGAGGGGTTTGTGATTTCTCTCCGAATGACTAGTGGAGCCGAGGTGAGTGTGGGGCGGCGAAGATATCCATCAATGAGGGCCTCAGGCTCACAGGACCCGCCTGTGTAAGGGGAAATGTTGAGAATTATTTATTCAAGGTATTTGTTGTGTTGCCACCCGGGATCCTCTGTAGACCACCCACAGTGACGTGGAAAGGGTCTATAGCGTGGAGCTGAATCGCATGGAGAAAAGTTTTCTCATATGTCGTGTGGCTTAGTGTGTGTGCTAAGACGTTAGTTTCTCAATTTCCATCCTACTTTGAGGGCCGTGATAAAACCGCAGACCCTGTGAAAGTGGGAATGAAGTGGCCGACATGAGCCAGGACGGGTTGCTGGGAGTAGTGTCTGCTTGGTTTGAGGTATGGAAAGTTGACGTCGCGGTACACCGGCAGCAAGGGACACATTATGCTTCCGGGTGCATGCAGGCCAAGGTTTAATGGTGGGGGACGAGACCTCTATCCTTGTTAATAGAAAGCATAATTTTGTTCCCAAAAGCAAGGCTGACAACACAATACATTCTCACGTCCGTAAACCACACAGATGAAGTTTGTGGTCAATCGAATGTCCTGCCTGTTCCAGAAACTCCTGTCGCGTCCTCTATGTTTTGTGAGCATTTCTCTAGCTGGAGCATTGGGGGGGGAGCCAGGTTAAGTGTGCCCTTAAATGAGCAAACATGACTCCTCTAATTTATGTCTCCCACTCACCCCTTAAACAGCGAACAAATGGTCTGCTCGTGCAGATTATGGGTCAAAGCATGTAAATCCACCTGAGACATAATCTTTCCTTCGCTTCTGCGCGGCGCAAGAAATCGAATCTCCTCACAGAAAAAAGTCGAGTTGGTTTGTGTCAATTTGATTTGTTTGACTTGCTTTAATTGGAAACAATAAACTGTTGTTGGCAATTATAAAATGCAGAAAAATAAAGATAGGAGATGCCGCTTAACCATCCACAAAGCTGTGAAATGACTCCCTGTCTTCTTTGTTGGCTAAGAACAGAAACATTGTTTGAATTAGTACTGTCTAGGAAATGAGTGATGCTCACATCATGCAGCATGCTTATAAAGTATTTACCTTTTACGAACTAAAAAGAAAAAACAACCTCTTGGTTAACTTCATGAATGACATATATTTTATAAAGACATAATAAAATACAAAAAATACTATAATCATGCATAGAATAGAAAGATAACACATATAATGTATTTCAGATTGCCTGTATAACGAGTAATGGAATCATTCCCTCAAACAATTTGTTCAAAAACACTGATTTGAAATAAACAGTTGAATTTGTAGCATAATATAGTAAGAGCAGTATGCTATTCCAAATGCAGGAACTGTGTTTATGAGTGAGTCATTGAATCAGTCCCTCAAACGGTTTGTTAAAAAAGACTGATTCATTGCAGTGACACGAGTATTGTTCAAGAACAATTTTGCATATGGCTTTGTTTCCCCATATTTTAGCTGGCTGAGCCAAAACAGACAAAGTATCCATTTATATTTTGTATAATCTGTATAGTTTGCTGAATATTAACTTCCTGTTTACAGTTTATCATGCTTTTTGGTCTAAATATTAGTTGGCCTAGCACTAGGACATATTTGGAGCATGATCATGTGATATTGCTTAATTCTAAAATCATAACTCTAATATTGCAATGTTATCACAAAAACATTGCCAAACAGACTGAGAATAGTAAATGAGCACTGGAAATGTAACTGTAAAACACCTGTGATTTTCTTTTCTTTTTCTTTTTTTAATCTAATAAAATAAATAACCTAACAAGCAAATGGAAACCATCCAGATGTTTCTAGATATGGCTCATTGTATCAGAATACAAAATCCTGTCAGTCATTCTGAAGTGGCTCTTTGCAGGACTGTGCCGAGAGCTGTAGGACATAGACACAACGTCAGACGGAGTAATAGCCATCATTTTACAACAGAGCCATCCAAATGGAGGTTATGCTTCGAGAGGCCTTCATTAAATGCAATCTAAGGACTCAAAAGCTCCCTCAGCCAAAGTAATTAAATGTGTTCAGAGGTAGTAAGGCAAGACTGAATACTGCTTTACACGACATACAGCAAGACTAGCAGGGACTGTACAGCAAGGGATGTGTACAAACAGAATTCCTCTGGGTGAATTCTTTGTGGGTTATTACCATCATGTTTTGACTTTTTGTGAGAGTGTTACCTACGTTGCAGAATTCCATATTTATGAGAAAATAAAGAAGAAGAAAAAACTTGAAATGGCTTTTTAACAATTATGACTGTGAACATTTTAAGAAGGTTTAACAATAAATATCCTTGATACTCATGACCCTAATTCACAAATTTTCATGTCTCACTACCTCCCACAGTACAAGTGAAACATTCATAAGGCAATTTTTATAAAAAAAAAAAAATCCAAAAGCTTGTGTTGAGAATGATCTATAAATGACCTTGGCAGATTGCTTGGTAGCACTATAAAACATGTTTTGAACACCTATTTGGTGATTTTGAGTAACTGCCCAGACGAGGTCTCATATTTTATGGCTCTTACATTCAGGCGGCAAAGCTCTTATGGAGGTTACATTCATGCATAAAGAATGTGCAGAGAAGCTGAAGGCTGAACTCCCTTCTGTCTATGTAAATACAGTAGAGCCAGGGCAGAAAAGGGCAAAGCCAATTATTTTACTATATCAACACATGGGGGAGGATGGTGGCAAGCTAGATTTGCTGAGAAAAACAATGATACATTTTCTAAGAAAGCCAGAGAAATGTGGCATAAATAAGACGACAGGCTGACACTGACTAGAATAGCTCTGATGGAAACGTGCAGTGATTATGTTGGGTGCATACTGTCAGATATTGATTGGTTAATGTGTTGGATGATTACAGGCTCACCTCAGGGACATTGTTGTTCTCCAGTGGTCCATTGAGATCAGACCGCTGCTGTTTCCTTGGCTGTTCTGCACTATTAGACACCTAGAAAGAATTTAAATTGGGAGAAATGAGTGACAAATGAGTGGAGAGTGAGATCTGACATGTACAGAGGACAAAAAAGAAACAGATGATGGGTTGCAGGCCACTTTATGAACAGCATTAACAATTTGATGCGTATCAGAATCAAAACGCCAAAGGGAATATTTTATGCAGCATAACGAACACTTTTCAAACACAATGTATTGAAAAATGAACAGATGTCTTTAATTGGAAATGCACAGTGCTAAAAAAGACACTTTTACTCTTTGTCTATCTGCAAAGGAGTTACAGTCTCAAATGAGCACTTTGTCTACTGCACATAAGGACATTATTACTTGATGAAATTCATTTGTTGCCTGACAGGATAAAATGTAATCTCCTCATTGCCCAAAGGCAATAAAGAAGCAGGAGGGTAATATAACTTCACAAGACATCCACTGGACCACTGAGGCAATCAGACTAAATCTCACCCCTTCACCTAATTCCCCCTTGGAAAAATGTAATTTCCTATTCTGTTTTGAAAATGCAAAGTAAGGTATTTCGAAGGAAATATCTAAGAAAACCTCATATTTCAAACTCAATTAGAAAGTCAGCACCTTCTCTCAATTTTCAGCAAACAAGACTATTGACATAATGCATGGATATCAGTGTGCTTGTCTTCATTAGGCAGAGTTTTCTTGAAATGAGCCAGTTTTCATTTTTGGGCTGTTCAAGCCAAAAATAAATGAATAAATAAAAGATATAAAAAACACACTGAGCGAGAATAATGGGATGGAATCTAAAAAGCTTCTCAAGGTAATGTATTCTAGCTGGGTGGAATTTTGTTTATTCCTGAGCATTAACAAACGGCTGCACAAATCATCAGTAATGAAATTCATATTCGTGGATTTCAAGAAATTGCTTTTGATCGGGGTCCCCTTCATGTCTAGGTTACAATGAGACGGTTCCAATTTCTGCCAGATTTCTTTCTTTCATCCTTTTCAACGTGCCGCACAAACTGAGCACTTTCCCCTTGAAATGAGCGAGTAAACGGTATTAACGGCTTATTCTCTATAATTGTCTTTGGAACTACCCCAAAATGATGTAAAATACATTACATTAAAGAAAACATTTTATGCCATCGCTACATATCACATTTTAAGCATCAGCTCTTAAGAGCATAAAATACTCCATCATTACTCACTGCTCAGCTGTCAGGATTTTGAGGTTCTCTTTTAGGGCATAAACAAGCACTAGTCTCGGTTACTCAAATGCCACTTGTATTTAAATGAGGGCTGTCAACATTCACATGAATATTTAATTATAATAATGAATATGCATATTTCAGAGAGCCCTTTGGGGATGATCTTTATTATTAGATTAAAATAAATAACATTTAATATTACATTAATATTTCTGAATGTTTAACTATTTAAAAGGAAATGGAAGTCTGTTCAAGTTTGTCTGTCACTGTTTTCCAACGGCGAGGAACCAGAAATTTATATTTTTATTCAGCAAGGATACATTAAACTGAACAAAAATAAACGCATAATGTTGCAAAATATTTCTGTTACAAATAAATGTGGTTGTTTCTATTCAGAATCCTGAAAAAGAGTTTAATGGTTTCCACAAAAAGCAGCACAACTGTTTTCAACATTTGAAAATAATAATAAATGGTATGCCTGCTAAAACAGCCTTATTATAACAAGAATAAAGTATAATTTAAAATGTATAAAGTGTTATAATAAAATATTTTTAAAAAATACTTTACAATATTACTGTTTTCACTGTATTTTTGACCAAATAAATGCAACCTTGGTAAGAATTAGAGACTGTTTTAAAACACATTTAAAAAAATCTTATACCAGCCCCAAACTTTTGAACAGTATTGTATATACTCACAACCAAAGGGCTACACTTACAGTAACCCATTACATCCACAGATGCTAGAGTACTAGAGTAGCCAAAAAATATATATTTACTCCATCATCTCCTTTTATAGAATATTACTACAAAATACATTGATAAATAAATCTAACACAAATGTCTAATGTATTTAGTTGATCCTATTGCTTTTATTTCATATTTACTGAGCTGATTTATTCGATTTCCCCTTAGTAAGCTGCTACAGATACAGATCCATTTACAGCTTGCTATGCAAATCTGCCTACCTGCTCTCTCACCTGGTCCTGCGTCCATCTCTGTCTCTCCTCTGGTGTGTGAGGTCGTACCTTAAAGTTCCTCTGGAGCTCAGGATTGTGTCTGGCAGGGGGGATGTTGAGGGATTTGGGTCTGCCGTCATGACGGTGAGGCTGAGGTTATGGGGCAGGGGCAGGGGGCAGGGGCAGGACGGGGCAGGTTCGGGTTTGGGCGCGTGTCTCTGGCTGGTACTCGCTCGGTGCTGGATCGGGCGCCAGTTCCTCTGGACTCTGATCAGTGCCGCTGCTAAGACTGCCCATACTCATGCTCATCTTAATCTCAGCTACTATCTGATCAATATCCTCCTCTGCCTCCTCTCCTGTCTCTCCGTCTGTGCCCTTATGCCCCCTGTATGGTGACGCATGCACAGAGTTTCCATTGTCCTCCGTGGCATAGTAGTCACCTGCGTAACCATCTCTGTCTTGCCCCACCTGTGGCTCTTCCTCCTGATCAGGACAGTAGGCCTCACTTCCTTCAACATTCTGCACTTCTTGATCTTCAGCAGGAGGTGAAATCTGTTCCTGATGGGGATCCGGATAGTGTTGTTGTTGTTGTTGGTGGTGATCGAGGACAGGTTCGGGTCTGCCATCGTACAGCTGCTGGTCAGAGTCCTGCTCGAGAACTTCGCAACGCACTTCTCCATCATCACCATGTGCATCATCCTCTCCCTCCACCCATTCCTCAACCACTTCCTGGCACTCATCCGTGTCTGGAGGTGGCTCCATGCGACCATCCGGGTGTCTGTACTCAGGCTCATTACAGTCCATTCCCTCCAGGTAGCTGTCATCCTCAGGACAATAGCGGATATAATATGTCACACCTTCATCCTCCTCTGGTAGCCCTTCATCGAAATCGTCCTCTTCTTCATCAGACGTATTGTTGACATAGTCGGAGCTAGAGTCTCCATCCAGACTGTCCGGGTGGCTGTGGTAGTCTCTGTGGGCGTGGTCTGGAGTTGTGGGTGTGGCTGGTCGGCTGTCTGTCAAGTCTGCCTCCTCTTGATTGTGGTAGGAGTGTTGGGACACCTCAGGGTCCTGGCGCTCTTCATACTCCTCCTCAGGGTGCTCAGGCTCGGGGTACGGGGCTGGGCAGGAGCGTGGAGCTGAAGCGTGAGGCTCTGTGGCCATGCTGCTGTTGGTCCCTGGCCTCTTCCTCTGAGCCATTGAGAACCGCTCACAGGCCGATCATCACTGGAAACCTCAATCCTGCCAAACAAAAACACATTGATAAGAATGGCAACATTCATAAACACTTACATAAAAACAGTCAATTTAATAAATGAAGGTTAACAACAAACCCTGACAAATAATAAAAAGCACACGCAGGTGGAAATTCCCTTGTTTTGAGCAATTATGTGACCAACCAACATGAGTATATACATAAAGGAAGTGTTCTTGTAGCTCATATAGTATAGCATGACACTAACAATCCCAAGGCTGTGGGTTCAATTGCCAAGGAACACACTCATAAATGTATGTCACATTCAAACAATGCTTGTGCCAAATGCATACACTACCATTCAAAAGTTAGGAGTAAGTTATAAAAAAATAAATAAAAAAAAATAAATACTTTTATTTAGTAAGGATGTATTAAATTGATTGAAAGTGACAGATATCTTTTATTTATAAATAAAAAATGTATTATTTACATTATAAAAGTCTTTACTGTTTCAAATAAATGCTGTTGTTTGAACTTCCCATACCAAAGAATCCTGAAAAAAATCTATCATGGCTTTCACAAATGTATTAAGTAGCACTACTGTTTTCAATAGATCATAATAATAAATACTTCTTGAGCCTCATATCAGCATATTAGAATGATTTCTGAAGGATCATGTGACACTAAAGACTAGAGTAATGGCTGCTGAAAGTTCAGCAAACAGTTCATTTAAATTGGTATAATTTCACAATATTACCGTTTTTACGGAATTTCTGATCAAATAAATGCAGCCTTGGTAAGCGTAAGAGACTTCTTTTAAATAGTAGTGTGTATGTAGGTATAATTACAGTTTAGCACCAAGCATTTGGCCATAAGAGCCGTGCTATACTGTCTGTCATTTACGATCAGATTAAAACAGAACACTGTGTTTCCAATGAAGTCCTCAGAGTTGTGCAACAGTCTAAAGAGAACACACACAGGTCTTGATGTGTGAGACTGAACGGTTGAGCTGTAACACATCCACATATTCAAGCACTGTTGGGTGTATTGATCTCTGAGTGGAGGCACGATCTCTTCTCAGCTCTCAGCACCTGATCAGTTTCAGTCATCCAGTCTGACGGATGTTCATTCCACATCTCCAGCACCATCACTGAACCGCTCCAGCTGAGATGATGTGAAGAACAACACCTGTTTTCTCAGACTTGACTTTCAAAGTCTCCAAAGCAGCCTAATTAAGTCATCAGCATAATGGCAATTCAAATATTTGGACCATTACACTGACATACAAATATATTTTCTTGGCTAAACTAAAACAGGAGTCTATTATGATTACTTTTATTCATAATTTTGTAAAGAACATTTTGTATTTTTTATTGATAAATAAATTAATGATAAATATAAATATTATTTCCAGCAAATATCTTTATAAACCTATACACAGTTGTGGGATCAATACAATTTTTACATGTTCTTGAAAGACGTTTCTTATGCTCACTGAGGTTGAATTCTATTCGCACCTATTTTAAATGTAATTTATTTCCTGTGATGGTGAATTTTTATGGCAGCCATTACCTCAGTCTTCAGTGCACATGATCCTTCAGAAATCATTCCATATACTGATTTGGGCGGCTCAAGTTGAGTTTACTGCTAAATATTTTGATTCTTAGGGCATTTTTTGATAAATGTAAATGCGTCTTGGCAGATAAAAATATTAATTTCTTTCAAATAATAATATTAAAATAAAAAATAAATCTTACCGACTCCAAATTTTGAATGGTAGTGCATAAAAAATAAGATGATTTTATGGATGGAGCAGGGGAAATGTTGGCAGTAAAAATTAAGAAAAAAAAATGACCCAAGTCGGCCAGCCGAAAAGAAAACCCTTATTATTAAGCACTGAACATAGTATCAATAAATGTAATGTCTTTTGCAGAAAAAGCTTAATCTTAAACATTAAGATCTTGACATCTTAGGACCCACGGAAATGTTGGGATAAATCTCACATGCCTAAATTGCAGTTTGAAAAGATGTGAACATGACAAAAAGGATGGTTGAAGTTTTCTGTCAGAAGCTTGTAAGAGTAGGCAAGACAAATTTCACTAACATAAAAAAGCAATTAGATGTCAGTGTTCAGAGATAAATCATGACAATAGCGGCTGTACAGAGGCTGCATAATCACACACAGAATGTAAAACTCAAATCAAACGTGTAATGGTGTTGGTGTAAATCTTGTTCACCCTCTCACAGACACACATGCACACAATGCCATGTTGCTGTCTCCGTCAGATGCCTGCAACAACAGCTTACGGAGAGACTTTTATTGCTGCTTTCCCTTTTGTTCCCTTTCTCCCTGCCTTTAATTACGCCTTCCATCACCAGTCATTACAACAACTAATTATCATTGTGCTTCTGCTCCTCCAATCTTACAGTGCTCTGAGCGTGTGAATTTGTTGACTTATAGAACCTTTTACTGTCTACACACATACCAGCCAAGCTTTTACTGGGGGGGGGGGGGGGGGAAGCTAGGCCTTGGCGATAAAACGTATCGGTATTTATCGACAGTACACCTTCTTCGATATCGATAGAACATTTTTTCGATATAGTGCACGATGTAGGCACGTGCTCTGAGTGATGCAGACAGCACACACAAACACGAATACGTGCTGAATTGAGTGCTGTGCCTGCCTGCGATGAGGAAATTGTGAATAAAGAATGAATATTAGTCGAATTTAAAATAAACATTTGCATTTGAATGTTAGGAGTGCGTCAGGGAGCGCCATCAGTGGCGCACGAGATGTGGTGATAATGATGTAAGTGAAGTTGTTTCATTTTAATGTTTTGTTAGTCTAGCCCACGAGACGCGCCGCTGATGCGTTATGCATTTAAAATATTAGAGAAATATAGAAGCTCAATGCGGGGAAAAAAAAAAGGAGAAGATCTTGATTAGGTGAAAACCGAAACCGAGCCATTCACAACAGAACGCATATTCAGCGCATTTTTTTAGACGGACAAATATGACTGCTGCACTCGCGTCTCACAGAAGAGATGTATAGAAAGCCATGCAAAGTTAAAACAGTTTAAACTTTTAGAAAACACGTCACAAATTTGTGGAGGTTTTTTTCTTTTCACTGCGTCTCATATGTTTTAAATGCGATCTTCGTGATGGGCGATTCGGCTCTTTGTTTTAAGCAATGCATAAATACATGATGCTTTTTTGTTTATAATTGTTTATGCAATTTAAGAAATTATATTTGTTTTTTATGAGTTAATTTATACGTAATGCACGTTTTTATAGAGTTACTTGCTAAATGCGTTACATTATTTTGCTCGTTGCGCCTTCCTGTGGCCTCGGGAAACAATTAGACCTATACAATAAAGACCTATTTAATCTGCATATAAAACATTAGAAATTAGATATTTGTTTAATTTTTACTGTGTTTTATTGTTAAAACAAAAAATATATTTGTTGTTTGTCCCAATAAATTGTGTTCATTATAAACACAGTGGTTAAAAAAAAATTATATTGCTTTTTGTTTTAAAAAAGGTAATAAAAATGTCAATAATTATCGATACCGAATGATATGAAACATTATATCTGTTTATACATTTTTTAGCTATATCGCCTAGCCCTAAATGAAGCCTTGATTTTTTTTGTGCCTTCACACACTATAGCACATTTTACCCTTATTAAACTCATCATCATAGTTAAACCCTATCCGACTGATCATTTTACACCTCTTTGAAGAAATCACTGTTTTCTCTCCACCTGTTATTGATGAGCATATAGTACAACAAGTACTTTATGAGCCCTCCCCCAACTTCTGTCAGTCAATCCCAACCGATGCTGTGGTAACTAAAGGCAACAGTCTCCCAAGGGCACCCCTGACCTTTCACCTCATTGTTCAGTCATAAATCCCACCCAGGAATAATGTCTGGAGCGTGGTTAACCGAATTTATTGCGCACACACATAGCATACATACAGTATCATTTCCATTTACTGAAGCTGAATACATTACCATGACAATGACCAGACTGCCAAGAAAGATGCACAAGAAATCAATCTCGTCTGCCCAGAACAATTGGGATCACGTTCATTTATACACATCATTTTTAATACGAAACATAAGGGCATTAAAGCAGCACAGCGGACAATATATTCAAATGAGCTCAACCAAACTGTAAGCTTATTTGGTTTTTAAATGTAAATCCTAAAAATATTTTAAATCCCTGAACTAAAAATGTTACTAAATAAAATACCTGAGATAGTTGTTTAAAAACACAGCTCGCCCAAAAATTCTGTCATTTACTGACCCTTGTTTGGCTTTTCACCTTTTTCTTCCTTCGCGTGGAACACACAAAAGACATGTCCTCCAGTGTTTTTTTTTTTTCTTTTTTTTTCTTTTTTTCCTTTTGGGAAAAAAAAGTCCGTTGAGGGTCCCCCCAAAACCGCCCCCATTTGAGATCCAATTACTTGAACATTTAAATATTTTAGTCATTGGGGGGGGGGGGGAAGGCAGTAACGCCCTTTTTTTTTAAATCCCAAAATGGCCGAACTTTTTACAAAATGAAAGGGAAAAAACACAAAATGGGTAAAAAAAGCAATCAATATCAATCAAAAAAGAAGCAAATGATAATAAACCAAGTGCTAAACAATCTCCCAGTTTAAGCCTTTTTTAAAATTGCGCCCCAAACCCCGTAAGCCAAAGGGGTTTGTTTTTTTTTTAAATAAAATTAAATACTAAAAATAAAAACAAAGGAAAAACCGAATAAGAAATTCCAAAACGTATCAGAAAATAAAAGCCAAAGCCTTAGGGGGGTGTTTTTTTTAAAAAAAAATAAAAACGAAAACACAAGGCAAGCAAATGACAATGCGTGCCAAAAAGGGTCCTAAAAGGGAACAAGTGTTTTTTTTTGTATAGTAACAAAAAATAAAGATTTTAACAATTAATTGATTGTTTTAACTACTTAAAAATATCCACACTAAATAATAACAGTTATATTAAAACAGTATAACAGTATAGGAAACCCTTTTAACAACCTCCGAACTAAGAAAAAATTCATCCAGACCCACCACAAGATTGGCTTGTTAAAAAAAAATGCCCCTTTTTTTTTTTTTTAAATTCCCCCCCCCCCCCCCCCCATATATTTTTAGTAAATATTTTTTTTTTCCAGGGGGTGGCCCCCCCTAAAATAAGGAATTTTTTACCAGAAAATGCCCATTTTTTAAAAAAAAATTCTTTGCCAAATTTTAACCAAAATATAAAAATTAGCCCCAACACATTATGAGGTCATGAACCTTATTATCAATAACAAATACTGTGCCAAGTACAATGCGCAGTAATAATCTCCCCCATTTTTCCCCCCCTTTTTTTTTCCCTGGCTCCCTCTATGGCATTTTTTTTTTGAAAACTGTTTGTGTCTTCAAACAGAGGTCCCCCCCCACCTGCCTTAAAAAACGGGGTTCACCATCCCGTAATTTGCAAAAAATTTCCCCTGTTTTTTTCAAGTTTTTGGGTTTTTGAACCATAAAATGTTTAAAAAAATGTTTTTTTTTTTGGAAGTGGGTGTTGGTTTTTTTTCACATCCACAAGTCCCTACATAATTTAAAAAAAAAAAAAACATCGGCGGCATCCCAGTGGGGTTTGTTTTTTTTTTTTTTTAATCCCCCTATTTTAAAAATCCCCCCCTTTTTTTTTTCTCAAAAAACCAGGCAGGACTTGGGTTTTTGTCTTGGACAGATTTTTCCTGTCCCCCCCCCCAGAATGACCCCCGTTAAAGTTTTTTTCCTGTTTTAAAAAACAGGGCCGCCCCTTCCCACTATTAGTTTGAATTTGAACCAAGTAAACAAAGTGTTTTTTCCAGACAACAAGGCCCCTGGACCCTGGTGGTCTTTTTAAACATTATACCCTGTCCCCCTTGAAGTGAAGCTTGGTCCCCACCCATTCCCCCCCCCCCCCCCGCCCTAACAATTGGTTGTTTTGACCTCTGGGTGCAGGGAAAAGAAAAACCAAGATGTCCCCCCCCCCCCTCCCGATTAAAGCGAATTTTGAGGTTTGCTTTTTTACAATTGTTTTGGATGTAAAATAAATGAAATTATAGCAAACCCAATCCAATCATTTAACCTCCCCCCCACCCGACCCATCTGAAAAGCCATGCTGGCAAGACGCCAGAAAAGTGGCACACAAAAACAAAACAGTAAAAAAACAGTACTTTTAAGTTAAAACGTCCCCCTCCTCCTGCGGCATCTTCAAAACAGAGAGGGGCGGGGGCCCAGCAAAAGCTCATTAACATTTAAGTGCCCACCCAACCCATGGGGAACTAAAATCATTGGGGCCTAGTGAAAAAAAAAACGACAGCCTGGAATTTTTGAAAAAACAAGGTTTTTTTTTTTTTTAAAAGGTTTGGTTTTTTTTTTACACTAACAACTTGAAGAAACTTTTTGTTTTATTTATTTTTTAAACCCAAAAATAAATGTTTTATGGTGTACACAAACTTGGTTTTTTTTTTAAAATTTTACAAGCACCCCCCCTAAAGGAACCCTAATCAACCTTGGTGCAAAAATGAGCCCAATCCTACCAATGACGCCCTTTTAACAAGGTGGATTGTTTATACTTTCCTGAGTCGGAACCCCTCTACAAACCGTTAAGGCCCTTAAATGCCCAGAACCTCAATCCACAAGCCCGGGCTTTGTTGTCCGCGTTAAAGAAACAACTGTTAGATGTTTTTTGTGGAGGGTTTTTGCCAAACGTCCAATGCCCTAAAAAACGGCCCACAAATCGGGGTAAAAAAAGGGCTGTCCCCCCCCCCCCCCAAACCTTTTGGGCCCCCCCCCCCCCGGAGGGCCGGTTTGTGGGTGTGGGGTGTGTTCCCCCCCCCCCCTGGGCCAGAGTTTTTTTTTTTTTAAAAAAAACAGAAGCTCCCCCCCCCAAACCCCTACAAATTAAAAACCCACCTTGGAAAAAAGCCCCAGCTAATCCCCAGTCTCCTTACTAGGCTTAAAACCTTTGTTCAGTCCCCCCCCCCCCAGTTTTTGTTGTTTTTTGAATGGCCAAGTTGGGCAGTTAAACTCTGCAGAAGAACCACCAGCCCTCCCCCCAGACCCCCGGGGGAAGTTTTTTGGGACCAGCCCCCCCCCCCCTGGCCCCATATGTTGTTGCGTTTTCCCCCCCTAAAAATGGCCGTTAAGGCCCCCCCCCCCCCCTTATTTTTTACGGTCCCCCCCCCCCCGGTACATGTTTTTTCCCAACACAGAAATGTCATAACTTGGCTTTTTCATGAACTCCCACATGAGAAAATTTCTCCATCCACAGTTTGGTTCCCATCCTTTCAGTTAACAACAACATCTATCTTTAAATTATATAGTTTTTGGGAACATTTGCTATAATTGCCATGGTTTCCAGTTTGTTAGGTGGTTTTTTGTTTGTAAACTAAAACAAAGCCTCAAATTAATAAAACAATTACTTGGAAAGATGCTTGGAATTTTAGTTTATATTGTTTTTTGGGACCTCCCATCCCGGAAGGACACCAAAAAATTTTCCCCCATTTTTTAACCAAAAAAAACACTGTTTTTTTAACAAATATCCAAATCCCCACCACCTTGCTAAAGAAAAACAAGGGCATTTTTTTCATTCCCCTAACATCAGACCTTTTTTTATCCAGAATTCTTTAATGGTGTTTCCCCCCCCTTGATATTTTGTGGGGCAAAAAACCCCCCCCAACTAAGTCCCTGGTGTTGGCCTTTGCAAACCTAAAATTTACAATTCCACATAAAACCCCAACAAGGGTTTTTTCATTTTTAAAAGGCCAATAAAAACAAATGATTAAACCTTGGAAAAATAACCTCTTTAAAAACAGAAAGGTCTAGAATCACAATAGTTGGGGAAAAGATTGCTTTTGGTCCCCCCCTGAGAATGTTTGGGTGTTTTGGGAGTGGGCCTGAGTGGAAACCTACTATCCTTGGCATCAGTCATTGTAGCCAATGGAAAAGTTGTTCCAAATTTTAACAGCGCAATTTAAAAGAGGCCATTGCAATTTTCCCCTTTTTAGGGAAAAGGACCCCCTAACCGCACAAACCAACCTTGTCATATCTCCCCAAAAAATACCAGTCAAAAGTTTGAGTTACAATGCAAAGTTCCTCCCAATATGAATGTTTTTAACAATCCATATTAAGTAAACCCTTCTATTGTTTTCCCTCCAATTTTGATTAGTGCCCTGAGGTGTTTCATAATGGTTATACAGTGTCATAAATAAGCTTTGAAACATTGAGCGGTGCCTCAAAATGCATGCAACTTAGACTCAAATAAGGGATTTGTGCCAAGCAAAACAGCCAAAAACCAGATTTGCAGACTAGCAACATTCTGTTTCATTTCCAATGAGCAGCAGTAAAGACCAGATACATTTGGTTACACAACAGGAGGGGGTTAAACAAGCCTACACACTGTGCTAATTATTTCCTGGAGACTTCCCAAACATCCCCAGCTTTAACTGAGCTAATGTGACTGTTAGTCTGGTTTATGTGCTGCTGTACTGACCTACACACTCTGGAGGATAATTGCGTGGATTCAGCTGACACGCTGTCTGACAATGTGAAAATTGGGTTTCACAGCTGGACAAATATGATTGTATAACAAGACAGATATGCCATAAGAGTTCCAATAAATAAACCATTTACATTTTATCGTATTTTGCATGGAATAAACCCAGTTGGAGACACATTAACAATGAGTCTTTAGCTTGTTTTCTGAAGCATTTGAAATAACCCTGATGATGCAACACAATGGTAAAAACAAAGGTGCTCTGGTAATTCTAAAACATGATTTGCTGGATTTCTTTGCTAATGACAGTGTAGATGAGAAAGTTACTGTCGACAGGGGTCCTCATTACTGAAATCATAGAAGCAGAGGGAACTCTGGGTAGAAGTCCAAAGGGGCGAGCACAGACCAACATTAATCTGTTCTTGTCCTTGACAGTGTGAGCTACAGAATTGAATTTCATGGACTAAGGAGTTTAAGCAAGCAGAGAGAGTTACAGTGATGCTGTGCTATTGAGGAGAGTGTCCGGTGTGTACTCAGAATGGGAGACAGGATCACCTAATTGTCCCCAATTTGGTTAAGACAGGGTTAATCAAAATTAAACGTAAAAATACAAAATCAACATCTTTAATTTTGGGATGATTTTTTGAGAGAAAACAATGTCGCATACTATTATCCAAAATGTTAATTTTTGCATAGTTTATACTGTTTCACATTGTAGGGAGCATACAGTATATACTGTGTAGTATGTAGTATGCAGCCTGATAATATTCCAAAAAAAGAGGTTTACATGGTACTGTATATTTGATATATTAAAGACACTTGTGCCCATTTTTTGTGCTGCATTTTCAATAATCCTTCTCAGTATTGTAAGCAACTCTTTAGTTCTCTCACCGACCACCACACAAGATTGCAATAAATAGCAAAATGTAGAATTATTTCATGAAGTTTAAGGAACATAAATGTGTATGGACAAAGATAAATTGTTGCTCCAAAAATATTTCTTGACTTTCCCGTTTTAACTGCTATAGTTTGGACATGCACAGATGCACAGATACAAAAGAATATTCCATATTGCATATATGGAATATTATTTTATATCTGGAGTTCTTTTATATACGGGAAAATATGTAATGTCAAAATGTAGGGGTTGGTCTTTAAGACTTTTACGTTTTTGAAAATCTCTTGTTGATCAAAATAACAGTAATATTAATAATAACTTTTATTTTTTATTATATTTTAAAATTTTATTTTTGTAAAGTAACACTCCTATCACTCCCATCTCCTATTGCTATTTGTATCTAATATTTTTGTGGAAACTGTAATACATTTTTAGGATTCTTTAATCATTAGAAAGTTCGAAAGACTAGCA
The DNA here is from genome assembly GCA_018155175.1 of Sinocyclocheilus anophthalmus. Classification (NCBI taxonomy): domain Eukaryota; kingdom Metazoa; phylum Chordata; class Actinopteri; order Cypriniformes; family Cyprinidae; genus Sinocyclocheilus; species Sinocyclocheilus anophthalmus. Next base: position 116,456 of record JADLZN010003338.1, read on the forward strand.
TTTATTTGACACAAAAATCTTTTTAAGCAAAATTCAATTTATACACCAACACATTAATCTGAATCAGGGATACTACAAGTCAAAGATCCACTGCTATCGTTTCACTTTCTTTGCAGCAGTCTATTCATACCATCAAAAAAAAGGAATTAGGACACGAGTTACATATTCATGAGCACAGGACAGACTGTGAAAGAGTCCATTTGAAACTCAGAGGTGATGAGAACTGAGATGAGTTCAATTCCCAGTAGTGCAATTCTTCATCATCCAGTTCCTCCTGCATGTCTGGGCATTTTGCAGGCGCTTCACTTCCAGCGGTGTATTCCAGCGTGAGAACGGAGGAGTGATGCCTGGCACAGCCATAGTGGTGTGCTGCCTCCTGTAAACAGGCTTATTTATTTCTGAAATGAGCTACAGCTTTAACTCGCAGTGGGACACTTTTCTTGTTTCCTTGACAAATGTCTCTACTCTTTCACTTAACGGAGATGAGCGAGGAGATGAGAGAATTGGATTTCTCCTTGCCATCCTCACGATGGAGAGATGTGAGGCTATGCAACACTCCCTGCTTCCCTGTTTCCTTCACTGCTCTCTTTAAGACAAAACGACGGTTGTTTCTTATCTATAAAACACGGTCATTGTTTAAACATCACAGTTTAACACATCTCACTAGCTATCTGCTGTATACAAAGCACACACATTAACCGTTTATCATTGAGAAAAGATTAAGAAATGCGACAAAATGTGTTTGTGAGCATCTCCTCAAGAACGTTGAACGCAAACAGCAGTGAATCCAGCATCAGTGAGGCCTAATCCTCTTTACTCTTTTGGTTCTCTGGTTAGCCAATGGGATGCTTATGCCTTTTAATGACTTGCTTTATCAAGCGTGGCTTAGTCATTAAAGAAAAATTAGACTTGCGCCAAATAAATTCATGCTACACTTCACTTCTGAAGAGTCTGTTCAGGGATGAGTCGAAGAGCTACACTATTTGGCATATGAAATGCCATCACATGAACAAAAAAGACTATACTATTAGAATAGCATGTATTTCCGTATGTATTTCACTGTATGGGATTTTCAAACTTTGTACGAGCCAAAATAAGCAATAAAAATATTATTTCAACAGCTTTTAGAAAGCAAAAATTCAAATTTTGTCTGCTTTTGTCTTAGCAGTGTTTCTAATCCCTAGTTTGAAATCCCCAGGCAAGTTACACGATTATGGTAAATAATAAATGGTAATAATTGTAAATAAGCTCCTAAAGTTAACCTCCAACTTGTCTTAAATGCCCAAAGGTAACATTTTTAAAGAATGTATTGCGTTGTTTCAGAAATGTAACATTACAACATAACACCATATAATATAATACATACATGTATTAATGTGGATGTGCACAATACTGAGGTTAATTCATTTTAGAATTTTGACATTTTTGCCTGCATTAATGATTATGACCATAATCTGCAGGCAGTTCAAAAAGCAGCCTTTGAAGTATTTTTTGCTGATCAGTGAGTCTTGGACAAGAAACGCCATACAATCAGATAACACCAAAGCCTGCTCTTAGACTCTCATGAACTTTCCAATAAAAATTCTCAGATTTTCTTCAACTACTTAAGAACTTATTAAAAACTGCTTAAAATTTGATCTTATAAATGTATTTTCTTTTTGTGAATCCAGCCACAGTGATGTTGCCCAAGTACTTCTCTGTCAGAGAAAGATATTAGTGTAATAAGGATGAACTTATCTAATCATTTTATATAAGAACACATCTTTTTGCAATAAAAAGTGAAAGATAATAGCGTAACATAAAGGTTAGAAAAAAAAGAAAATAAGTTAAAAGCAAGACATGCAGGATCCACTGTGAACATACTGATAGAGGAACTTCCTCTTTTCAAGAGGATAGGCAGAAATCCCGCTGTGCAGCCACTCTTGCTAACGGTATTCTGAATAAAAGTCTTCCATGTAGGAAACCGAGGCGCAGCATGTGTGGACCTTATGCATCAGAACTGTCTGATTCACCTTTATTACAGCTCACCTTGTCCCCCACTCCCAACCGCTTTCATTTCTCATTTTCAACTGCTAGTTTGGTCAGTCAAGACTTCAGTTTCACCTCTAACTCTCAGAAGCCGAGTGAAAGAGAACTGGGGCACATAATGTATGAATATGGAGATTATAATAACACCCTGACTGAGAGGATAGCTTTACAATGTATCTTCCTCCTGTCTGTTCATAAGCCATTATTAAAACTTAATTCACCCAGCATGTACTTTTAATCTGTTGGCACTTTATAAGACATGAGGGTTCAGTCATATCCAATGGCACACTTCATGGTTGTTATGATTTATAGGTAACATTGAGTTTACTTCCTTTTTAATCTGTAGAATATTGTTGGACTTTGTACTTCATCTTTCATAAATGAAACCTGAATCTGTGATGAATTTTGAAGACAAACATTAGAGAAGATATTGGAAACTCCTCCCTGCAGAGCAGCACTCTGGGGTTTTGCTTTGTGCTTCAGTATTCTGACTCTCCTTGCGAGGAAAAAGCACCATTCTCTCATTGAGATTCTAGGTGTGTGCTCGTCTGTCTCTCGCTCTCACTGCAGGGAGGGGAGTGCTTATTTCCTGGACAGTATCAGTACCCCAAACCTCCTCCAAGGCTAGACCACCAGACCAGCCTCCTCTCCAAATCACCACGGCAACACTCTTTTGTTGGAGAGCACCGCCAGCATTCATAGCTCTGAATAAATAAGCTACCTGGTGGCTATCACGGTGGGTGGGTCAAACAGTTGCAAAATGCATTTCAACGTGTGCAGTGTGGAAGAACCACCAATGGCACGATACACTGTATTCCTAATCACATGCTTGATATTCTATAGTTTTAAGGCTAGATCGCTAAACAATATAAAACTGTCGGTTTTAATCCTCATGTTGTTCCAAACCTGTATGATTTCTACAGTCCAACAGGTCATATAGAGTGGAAATTATGGACTACTTTTATGGTTCCTCTTTTGTGTTCCAGAGAAAACAATAACATATGCGTTGTGGTTCTCTGGTGAACGCACATCGAATGCTGACGTATAAGAGCGGTGTGGCTGTCTATGGAGGGTCAGAAAGCTCTTGGATTTAATCAAAAATATCTTAGTTTTTGTTTCGAAGATGAACGAAGGTCTTATGGTTTTGGAATGGCATGAGGGTGAGTAAATTATTGCAGGATTTTTATTTTTGAGTTAACTATCCCTTTAAGTTAAATTCACAGTTTAATAGCTCAGAATTAGAAAATAACAAGGATTTCAATATTCTGTTATTATGAATAAATGGCAAAAAATCTTCAAAAGGAGAACATGCATCAACAGAAGAATGAGTGGAAGGATGATTCAAACTGAAATGGGTTAGTCTGATTATATTTTTTAGAATTTATTTCCTATTTTAGAATTTTCTTTAATTTGTTTTCCTTTTAAAAAACACTAAAAATAGTTCATAATTATGAACATAACATGATTTCAGAATTCTTCTATTATTCTAAATAAAAACAATAATACACGCATGAACAGGGAGAACATGTTTAAGGAAGATTCAGGCGGAAATGGGTTAGCGTGTTACAGTTATAATTAAGTCCCCCAAGGGTAAAGTGTTAATGAAATAGCAAGCTGTGTGAATGGGTTCAGCTAAACCACACTCACTTTCATGACTTCTCTCTCGCTCCCTCTGTATCTGTCCTCCCTGAAAGCCCACAAGCAAATCACCTGCTAATAATTGCCCTTACACATGCCTGCTGGTGCTGGCAGCAATAACCGTTTAAATGTTCACACCAAGAAGTCACACCAACTGGATGAAAACACAGACAACTGTATAAAAGCATACTTAAACTGTTGAAGAGATCAGTCTAATTAAAAAATTCTAACCTAAATAAACAAATTAATAATGATGATGATGTTCAAGAATTTAAAAAGAAATGTACTTAAAAACTATTCACTGATCTGAGAAGAAAGTAAGAGAAATCAGACTACTCAGATTAAATGTAAGCGTGGAGACACATCCAGGCAGAAGCCTCATTACATGAAAGACCCAGGCAGCTCATTCAGCCTTCATCCTTTTAAATTTTCTTCCAAATTATATAGCTAAGATAATCGCACCCCTAATAAAACACAGAAAACCACATAATTCTCTCTATGGTGATTATGTGAGCTGCTGCTGCCTTACACACTTGTATGTACTCTCTATTCTTTCTACTTTACATTTGAAACTAGAAAAACATGTAATTTCATTGTAATGTTTTGTGTAAGAGTTAAAGGGATAGCTACCCCTAAATAACATTTTACTCACCCTTCCATTTGTGTTCCAAACCCGTATGACTTTTTTTCTTCTGTCGATTATCGTTGCCAAAAAAAGTATGGTTGTGCCGGGCGCTACACCAATGGTCAGTGGGGGTGCTTCAAGGCTTTTTAGACCCTTCTGAGTTTGTAAATATCTTTTTTTTTGTGTTCCGCAGAAGAAAGAAAGAGATACAGGTTTGGAGCGACATGAGGATCAGAAAATGATGACAGCATTTTCGTTTTTGAGTGAACCTTTTATGTCAGCAAAGCACATAACAGCTGTTTACATGGCAAACACTTAACATTGTGTCAAGTTCACACAGGAGGGAGATAATTATGCAGAACTGAAGTATGCATTTGAAAATAAAGATGTTTCGTATACAATATAGAACCATATCAAATTGTCCATCCAATTATTCCACATACTGTAGAGAGACTCCGGGTGAACAGGTTTACATGGTTGTAATTTCCAACATACAAGTGAATTCTTTCTGTTTCCATTATAACAGCTCCCTATTTTTAGCATGCAAGTGAAAACCTGCCCACACAATCCAGACTTTTAGCACTTGGTGTGAGGAGTGGATCCTAATCCACCAACCACCCAGAACCCCTTAAAGGTGGGGTAAGCGATTTCTGCGAGTCAATGTTGACATTTGAAATCACCAAAACAAACACGCCCCTACCCCAAAAGAGTCTCGCCCCTATTTTGATAGCTCCGCCCCACACATACGTACGCAACCCAGGCAACGATTAGTTCTGTGAAACAAAGCAAAACCAATGTTACACCGTGTCTACAGCGGACATGAGTGGCGCGGCACGACGCGACAAAATACTATAGAACTCATTATAATCAGTGATGCTGTCTACACCATAGATATCTATTTTCTACACTGGATGCGACGTGGCACGATACGACAAATCCCCGGCAGAAAACTGCTGCATTCTATTTATAATGTACTGACACAAATTTCAAATGATTTTCAATGGTCGCTTTGTCGCGTCCAGTGTACTAGACAGACTTTAGCTGTTGCGGCGCAGACACGGTGTTACTCACCTATCGAGAAAGCAACCTCGGCGTCTGATCGCAGGCCTTCCGCTCCTTGAGTTCTCTCCAGCGCTGGAAAGCTGATCCGATATTTACATGGTCCTACTTCTAGCCTTAAGCCTTCTATTGTTCTGCAGACGGTTTCCTCTTTAGTTTTTTATCCACCATCTCTATCTTTCTGTCACTCGGCTCGCTAATGTCCGTCCTTGGTCATCTTAAAACGCTCTCTCTCCTCCACATCATGAGTAGACACGTCCCTTACTGCTGATTGGCTACAAGTTAGTTTTTTTTGCTATTCGGCCCGAATCGGTTTTCTAAAGCGTTTTTTGGAAAATCGCTTACCCCACCTTTAAAGCTACACAGAATCATTCTAAAAATCCTCAAAACACATTGGCAACAGCCTAACAACCACTTAAAACATCCACAAGACAGGAAGATTTGACAGTAGTGATTCAGCTCACATAAACACATAGACACACGTTCTCTTCCCCTAAAACACAGACAAGCAGCACATCTCACAGATGGTATGGGAAACATTGGATATTGAGTTTCTCTCTTTGAACACCTGCTGAGGGTCTGGCTCAGTCACTCACCAGTAAAACTGACCAGCGGGCAACAATACCGGCCAGTCCAGCGCTGTCCACACTACCTTCAGTGCCATGCCTTCGAGCAAAGCACAGGGGGCAGCCACAGATGGCCTCAAATATGACGTGAATAGAGAATCAGAGAGCAAATGAAAAGAAGAAAAGAGTGGAAGGACATCTTGGCAGGGAGTGGTAGTGCTGCTTGAGTATGTGAGTGAGTCAGTCAGTGAGTCATGAGTGACTTGGACGTTTCAGTTGTATCACTCTGCTTGCCCTGTGTTTTCACAAGGCATTACGGAGTATGTTAGTTTTGCTTGGATGGCGAAGAGCAATTGATTTGAAAGTCGGCGCATCTTTTTTGCAGGTTCTCTCACCATTGAACGAGGGAAACAGGACAGGGGAAAACTCAAAGTGTAGTGGAGTAGATCTGGCTTCTTTTGAAGGTTTATGTTCATTGAAAAAAAAAAAAAAAGCAATTGTCTGAAACAAAAGATGGTGAGGGGGGCTAAGGGCCGGAGATTTGAACCAGTACAACATGTTCCTGGAACAACATTCCTATCAACCAATAAGAATTGAGGGATAATTTTTCAGGAAATATCTGTTTTAGGCTTACGGTCAGGGTTAGGTGCTTCTACACCCTTGCTAATCATTTATCATTTCACACTGATTTTAGGTATAAATTATGGGTAGGGTTAGGTTTAAGGGTAGGGATTTGGTTAGGTCTATATTTTAGGACAGTAATGTTGAAAATTTCCATGATCAACTTACATGGCCTAGCCTGTATAGTGTGTCATTTGGCATGCAGTTAATGGGGAAAAAATTAAATATTTACAATAATTCTAGGAATCAAATATTTTTACTGTATAATACGTTCTACTGGATAAACTGACATTTAAACTAGAGTTGCATACTTAAACCATGCAAGAAGTGTACATAGTATAGGCCTACATAGTGCAGGGCTAGTGTGCTATTCTAAAAATAGTCAATTATAATTAGCACATTACTGCCTCCTAATGGCTAAAAAGCCAAACTCATGGTAAACATGAAACACTGAAATTCAGTGACTGAAGTGGCAGTAAAGCAAACATGCATCCATCAAGAGCCACGGATGAACATTGTTACATAAACATTATAAACATTTTATTCTTTGAATCGCGGTGTAAAGCATGCTGTAGTTTGCGTAGCTGCATTCTGGATTTGGTTTCAGCTTCTAAAGCAGCTCATTGGTTGCTCCTTTTCATAATCGCATTGTCTTTGTTATACTATTCAACAATGTGAGATGCTTCCAAATAGTTTGTACACTCATTTTTCCTTTGTGCAGCAAATTGGTCACATTAATAAAGAACGATTAGCCATGCACTGAGAACCGTACCATGAAATACCAAATTATCTCACACAAGAGCGGGGATCCATTGTGTTGGCGGTGGTCCTCATTTATGGGAGACAGGCTTAGAGGACCAGCCTACCCAGTAACCCACGGCAACTATAGAAACTCAGTGGGAGGAGCCTGTGGGCTTCCATTCACATGATTGGCTGCTGGTAGGTGTTCTGAGGTTGCATATGCTGAAGTGGAGGGGTTGTATGTAATTTACATGTGTGCACAAGACTATAAGAGAGATCTAATGCTTAATTCATTATTTGTAAACATATTTCCATTATATTGTAATTCTCCCCATAATATTTAAGTATGAAAATGCAAGAAAAATCCTTTTGCATTTTTCATTGATAAGGCCTGACACATTTTAGGGACACATTAAGAGTTGAGATTCCACAATTTATTTACATTGATGC
>JADLZN010003339.1:0-37096 GCA_018155175.1 Sinocyclocheilus anophthalmus
AGGTTACAAAAACATATCTAAAGAGTTTTGACTCCATAAATCCACAGTCAGACAGAGTGTGTAGAATTGGAGGAGATTCAAGACCACTGTTACCCTCTCCAGGAGTGGTCCACCAACAAAGAACTCTCTAAAAGCAAGACGTGTAAAAGTCCATTAGGTTTCAAAGGACTGCAGGCTAACGTCTAAGCAACTAAAGGCCTTTCTCACATTGGCTAATGTTATTGTTTATGAGTCCATCATCAGGAGAACACTGAACAACCATGGTGTGCATGGCATAGTCGCAAGGAGAAAGCCACTGCTCTCCAAAAAGAACATCTGCAGTTTGCTAAAGATTATGTGGGACAAGCCAGAGAAATATTTTCTGGATGGATGAGACCAAAATAGAAAATTTTTGTTTAAATGATCAGCATTATGTTTGGAGAAAGAAAACACTGCAACTCAGCATAAGAACCTTATCCCATCTGTAAAAACATGGTGGTGGTAGTATCATGGTCTGGGCCTGTTTTGCTGCATCTGGTCCAAGACGGCTTGCCATCATTGATGGAACAATGAATTCTGAATAATACCAGCAAATTCTGAAGGAAAATGATCTGCCCGAGAACTGAATCTGAAGAGAAAGTGAGTCATGCAGCAAGACAACGACCCCAAGCACACAATTCGTTCTACCAAAGAATGGTTAATAATGTTTTGATGACTGAGTCAAATTCTGGACCTTAATCCAATTGAAATTTTGTAGAAGGACCTAAACAAAAGCCGTTCTAGAGGAAACCCACCAACATCACAGAGTTTGAAGTGGTTCTGTACTGAGGAGTGGGCTAAAATTCCTACAAGCCGTTGAGCAGTTACAAGAAACGTTTAGCTGCAGTTACTGCTGCAAAAGGGGTTCACACCAGATACTGAAAGCAAAGATTCACATACTTTTGCCACTCACAGATATGTGTAACGAAGAGTCAGAGGCATGCGGATCCATTTGCAGCTTTATATAGTTATTCGAATCAAAGGCAGAGTTAAACAGGCAGTAATCAGTCAACAGCGTCACGAACAGCAGGGATAATTCAGGAGAATAAACAGTAGCAGAGCGAGGGTCGGGGCAGGCGGCAGAGAATCAGACTAGTATTAACAGTCCGAGGTAATACACAAGATATGTCAAGACAGGGGATAAACACTCAGAAATGTAGCCGGGGCAATACAAGACTTCGTAAACACTGAGAGTCTGGGAGTTGCTTAAATAGGGAAGCTAAGGGGAAACACCCGTGCCAGTAATCAGTCCCAGGTACGGGGTGTTCCCTGGTATGTAGTTCCAGTCGACTCTCCTTATTCACTCGGAGAGGGGTGGCCCTTCCGGACAGGCCGTCGGACGAGTTCGTCAGCCCAGAGAGCCCTGATTCGTACAGAGCCCCCAAATTGTCGCTCTTCCCCCTCTAAAAGACTACGAGCGGCTCCTGAAGCGAGGAGGTGAACGACGCCGAGGCCTTCCACGGGAGCGAGGGGCTGGTTTGTGAGGGTGGGTTCTATGGAATTCAGTAGTGAGTGAAGGGTCCAGGATATCATGACGGTCACAGGAGGTCAGGTCCCGCTTACACCCCAGGACAATGGGTCTGGCTCTCCACAAGAGAACTTCGCCTTCGGCTTCCGTGCAAGAAGTTGAGTCCCAGATACGTGGGTCCATTCAAAATCATTAGACAGATTACACCTGTATCTTACCGTTTGGCTCTTCCCTCTAATTATCGTATCTCACCCACCTTTCATGTTTCCCTGCTTAATCCCGCCGGTTGTCCGAGAGGAGAGAGGGACCAGGAGGAGGCCGTGAACGCCGAGGGCATTCCCCCTCCCCTCCACCTCTCGACATCGGTGGACGGGTGAGCGAGGCGTACCCAGGTCAAAAGGCCATACTCTCCTGACTTGAGAAAGATGTCACGTCTGTCCCGATGGTGTTGGGAGGGGTATGGTCCTGAGGAGAGATCGTGGGTTAATTCTCAGGATATCCTGGACCCTTCACTCACTACGGAATTCCATAGAACCCACCCTCACAAACCAGCCCCTCACTCCCGTGGAAGGCCTCGGTGTCGTTCACCTCCTTGCTTCAGGAGCCGCTAGCAGGGAGGGGGCTCTGTCATGAATCAGGCCTCTGTGGCTCTCTCCGACGGCCTCCGGAGGGCACCCTCTCCTGAGTACTAATGTTCATGGACTACATTTCCCTGTACCTGGGATTGATTACTGGCACAGGTGTTTCCCCTTAGCTTCCCTATTTAAGCAACTCCCAGACTCTCAGTGTTTGCAAAGTCTTGTATTGCCCCGGCTACTTTTCTGAGCGTTTATTCCCTGTCTTGTCATTTCTTGTGTATTACCTCGGACTGTTCTTACTAGTGTGATTCTCTGCCGCCTGCCCCGACCCTCGCTCTGTTACTGTTTATTCTCCTGGATTATCCCTGCTGTTCGTGACGCTGTTGACTTATTACTGCCTGTTTAACTCTGCCTTTGATTCGAATAAAGCTGCAAATGGAATATCCGATGCCTCTGACTCTTCGTTACACATATCTGTGAGTGGCAAAAGTATGTGAATCTTTGCTTTCAGTATCTGGTGTGAACCCCTTTTGCAGCAATAACTGCAGCTAAATGTATCTTGTAACTGCTGATCAGTCCTGCACAAAGGCTTGTAGGAATTTTAGCCCATTCCTCAGTACAGAACCACTTCAACTCTGTGATGTTGGTGGGTTTCCTCCTATGAACGGCTTGCTTTAGGTCCTTCCACAAAATTTCAATTGGATTAAGGTCCAGAATTTGAATCCGTCATTCAAAAACATTATTAACCATCTTTGGTAGAACGAATTGTGTGCTTGGGTTCATTGTCTTGCTGCATGACCCACTTTCTCTTGAGATTCAGTTCTCGAACAGATGTCCTGACATTTTCCTTCAGAATTTGCTGATATACGTAATTCCAGAATTCCTTTTGTTCCACCAATGATGCAGACTCCTGGACCAGATGCAGCAAAACATGGACCAAACCTGATAACTATGGCCACCATGTTTCACCAGTGGATAGGTTCTTTGCTGGAAGCAGTGTTTTCTTCTCTCCAAACATAATTCTGATCATTTAAAAAACAAAATGTTTCTGTTTGGTCTCATCCATCCAAAAATATTTCTCTGGCTTGTTCCCACATAATCTTTAGGCAAACTGCTATGTTCTTTTTGGAGAGCAGTGGCTTTCTTCTTGCGACTCTGCCATGGATGCCATGGTTGTTCAGTGTTCTCCTGATGATGGGCTCATAAACATTTACATTAGCCAATGTGAGAAAGGCCTTTAGTTGCTTAGACGTTAGCCTGCAGTCCTTTGAAACCTAGTGGACTTTTACACGTCTTGCTTTTAGTGTTCTTTGTTGGTGGAGCACTCCTGGGGAGGGTAACAGTGGTTTTGAATTTCCTCCATTTGTACACAATCTCTCTGACAGTGGATTTGTGGAGTCAAAACACTTTAGAGATGTTTTTGTAACTTTTTCTAGCCTGATGAGCAACAGCAACTATTTTTGAAAGATAGAATGATAGATGATAGAATTTGATAGATCCCTGTTCTTTAAATAAAACAGGGCCCGCACTGACACCTGATAGTAATTTCACTGATTGAAAACAATTCTGAAAAACAGATGGACTCTTATTTCACCAATCCTAGAGAGTCACATACTTTTGCCACTCACAAATATATATATATTTTTTACCTCAAGATGGCGGCGCGTTCACACGCTGCGGCTTCTCTCTCTCCCTGCACTACAAATCATTATATCTGCACTGTTGTCTACTTCACTGGTTTGCACTCTATCTGCCATGTGCCTTGTGCTGCTTTATATATATTTTTTTACATTTTACCTTTTTTGTATATTTGTATAGTTGTATTTTATATTTTATCTGTATTTATGTTCTACTGTTAGTTTTATCTGTATGCACCAAGGGTCTGAGAGTAACGCAATTTCAATTCTCTGTGTGTATGTACTGTACATGTGGAAGAATTGACAATAAAGCAGACTTGAACTTGAACTTGAATATGTAATATAGTATAATTTTCCTTAATAAATAAATGACAAAGAACATATTTTTGTCTCACTTGTTTGTTTGGGTTCTCTTTGTCTATTTTCAGGATTTGTGTGAAATTTTGATTATGTTTTGTGCCATATTTATGCAGAAATATAGAAAATTCTAAAGGGTTCACAAAATTTCAAGCAGCACTATATATATATAATATATATAAGTATATATATATATGAAAAGTATCCTCAGCATAACAGTGAAAGCTAACACCATGTTTCTTGATGATATCTCCCATGTAAAGTGTGAAAAGCAATGGCCCTAGCACTGGGCATTGTGGCACGCCATACTATGCTAATAGTATACTGTACTTATGTACTTAGATAAGTAGGATTTGAACCATGACAATGCAATTCCAACATCCAACTAATATCCAATCATAATTTTGTAGTTTACTCAAAAGAATGTTGGGGTCGATAGTGACAAACGCAGCGTTAAAATCCAGCAGCACTAACAGAGAAATACAACCACGATCGATGATAAGAGCTGTCTTTGTACTCTGATAAGCATTCTCAGTAACTATGATCTGTATAAATCCTGACTGGAAAGCCTCACACATACCATTTCTCTCTAAGTAGGAACATAGCTGAAAGGATACTGCATTTTCTAGTATATTTGGACATTAAATGAGCTTTGAGACCGTCTGTAATAAAACTAATTCTCTGGGATAAGTTGTGTTTTTTTTTGATTGAGAGGCTTAATAACAGCCCAATTTAAAGGTTTTGGGGACATACATCCTAACGCATTGAAACAACTTATAATATTTAGAAGATTGCCTCTAAATGACTTCTGGAAGCACCTCTTTTAGGTGCTTAGATGGAATAGGGTCTAACATAAATGTTGGTTTTGTTGATTTGACAAGTTTATACAATTCTTCCTGTCTTATTGCAGAGAATGAGTGGAATTGTCCCTCAGGGGATCTATATCTATCTGATGTGATACTGTGGCTAACAGCTGCATGGTTAGAATTTTATCTCTAATAGTATCGATCTTGGAAGTAAAAAAGTTCATAAAGTCATTACTGCTGTGTTGTTGGGAAATGATAACACTTGTTGATGCTTTATTTTTCAATAATTTAGCCACTGTATTGAATAAATGCCTCGGGTTGTGTTTGTTCTTTTCTAAGAGAGATGAAAAGTAAGTAGATCTAGCAGTTTTTAAGGCTTTTCTGTATGTAGAAGTACTTCCCTGCCATGCAATATGAAATACCTCTAGTTTTATTTTCTTCCAGCTGCGCTCCATTTTCCGGGCTGCTCTCTTTAAGGTCGCGAGTGTGCTCGTTTTACCACTGTGTCTGACTGTTTTCCTTAATCTTCTTTAAGCGTAAAGGAGTAACCATATCCGAGTCAGTCGTTTCTATTACACCATCAAGTTTTTCTGAGCTATTGTATATGCTGAGGAATTGAGGCAAGTCAGGAAGATTATTTACAAAGCAGACCTTTGTGGTAGAAGTGATGGTTCTACCATATTTGTAACAAGGAGTTGAATTTGCAGCTTTAGCTATATGGAGTATACACGAGACTAGATAATGATCCGAGATCCGAGAAATCTAAAGTATGATTACGACAATTAGTAGGCCCTGACACATGTGGTCTAACCCCAGTGGAGCTCAGAATGTCTATAAATGCTAGTGATGGGTCGTTCTTTAATATGACTCGGGAATGACGAGTTGTCTGAGCGAGGGATTCATTCATTTCGTGTTGACCGTGCATGCGCAACATCCAATCAGTTTTGCACAGGAAACAGAAATGATTAGTTCACCACCAGAGTCTTCGGGTATGAGCCATTCATTCATCATGTGACAGTCCCATAGTCTAGCTTGTTTGTAAGGAAGGTTGGGAACCATTAATTCATTTCTGTAGCAATTGCTGCTCTGACGTCACGTGACAAATGATCGAATGACTTGAACCCGATGACTCGGGAGATGAACTAATCATTTCTGTTTCTGGTACAGACTGCATAGGCTCTAGTCTATGGGGCTGACACGTGATGAACGAATGACTCAAACCAGAAAACTCGAGAGGTGAACTAATCGTTTCTCTTTCTGGTACAGACTGCATAGCTTTCAGTTAACCTTACAGGGATGTGAAGTGACAAAAAAACGAACAACCCGAAGACTTGGGAGTTGAGGTTAACTAACCGACTGCACAGCCAGCTAAGCAATGTATTAATCATTTCTGTTTCTTATAATTTGGTCTTGGTTGCATTATAGTTTATATAATGTGATCAATGTTTGCATTTGATGTGTTAGGGAATTTGGATATTAACATGTAACATTTTAATTATATTCGGCTAAATTGAACGAAATGACTTGAAAAAGGATTTGTTAATTTTGCTGAACAAGATTCAAAGATCCAAGTCAGTAAAATAATCAGAACTTCCCATAACTAATAAATGCTGATCCCAGTGCATCTTTTTCATTATCAACTTGGATATTAAAATCACCATCAATTAAGACTTTATCTGCAGCTAGCACTAACTCTACACTAACACTAACCAGTACAAATGTCACAGGGGATTTATCATTAACACTTGTTTCTCAGGATAATGTTATATGACGCACCATTACGTCAAATTAATTATACTTGAAACCAGACTTCTGAGGAAAATGAAAATATTACTATAAATTGTAGCAAAAGCACTTCACCTTTACCTTTTGGACGTGGCTCATGTTTATAACAGTAATCTTGGGAGGTAGGCTCATTTAAATGAATGTAGTCATCTGGTTTTAGCCAGGTTTCTGTCAAACAGAGCACATCTGTGATCATATCATTTACAAAAAGCGCTTTAGTAGAAAGGGATCTAATATTCATTAAGACAAGCTATATTTGTTTATTTGTATTATATCTGTTTTTTATTTGTTTGGACATCAATTAAATTGTTACCCTTAAATTGGTTTGGAAGTTTTTGTATTTGCTAGTTCGGGGAACAGACACAGTCTCTATAGTATGTAATATCTAGGTGAAAGAGTCTCTATGTATTGAGAATTAACTGACCTCTGACGTTCTGGCGGCTAGCAGACAAAAACTCCCAGTGCTCCAGGTGGCCAGTCTGCAGACTGAAGACTCCAGTCAGGATTTAGACTGTATTATAGTACTAAGACTGCTCTCAATAGATTTACGAATTACTTGCTCTATATTATTTTTACTGGATCTTAGTGTCAGTGTTTTGGACTTGTTTTTTCTTGTGTTACCCCGGTCTTTGTTCCTGGTTTTCCATATATGGTCTTTTTCCTGCTCTCGTTTAGTTTAATGATGATTCCTGGCACCTGTGTTTGTTAATTTATCCTGTGTATTTAAGTTCCTGTTTGTTCCTTCCTTTCTGTCGGATCTACTCATTGAGTTTTTGCATTTGCTCCAGTTTCTATGTTGGAATCGCCCCTGTGTTTCGTCAATAAAGACGGTTTATGATTACTCTCGTTTTTTTCGGTTTTGTTGTTTTTTCGGGTTTTTTGTTCCGTTTTTTCGTTTTTGTTGTTTTGTGTTTTTTAGTTTCTGTTTTTTTTCGTTCGTTTGTGTTGCCTCCTGTGGTTTCCCTGCAACGACGTACTGTGACAGATGACCCGACCAAGACAGTAAGCGCCGCCCCTTCTCCCCGTATTCGTTTTTTTGAAAAAAATTTTTGTTTTCCTTGTTATTCCCCCCACGGCATGGAAGTCACCTCTCACTCCAGCCCGCCGGCCATGGCTCACTCCAGCCAGCCGGCCGCTCCGAAGTCAAGCCCGCCAGCTGTGGCTCTCTCAAGCCGCCGGGTCTTCGAATCAAGCCCACGGGCGTGGCTCCTCAAGCCCACCGACCACATCCCTTCACGCCCGAACCTAGAGGGGAATCTAAAAGGAAAGGCGGTTGGTGCTAGTCTCTATGCTCGTTCCAGTGTTGGCTCCAGCCCCTGAGTCCGCTCCAGTGTCGGCTCCAGCCCCTGAGCACCCTCCAGTGCCAGCTCCTCGTAAGCTCTTCCCAGTCCCCGAATCCAGCCCAGAGTGGGCTCCTGCTCCCGAGTTTAGCCCACGGGGGGCTCCAGTTCCTGAAAATAGCCCACGGAGGGCTCCAGTTCCCGAGTATAGCCCAAGGAGGGCTCCAGTTCCCGAGTATAGCCCAGTCAAGTCAGTTATTTGTACAGCGCTTTTCATGATACAAATCGTTGCAAAGCAACTTCACAGCAAATTAAGTTTCTACAAATTTTAGTGGTAGCTTATCAGTGGTGACTGTCCATTTAATGTCATATTGCAAATGTACGAACAATCAATTAAAGACGTACTAAAACAACATGAAACAAATTAACAGCAATTATATATGATGCAATCAAACTTATAGCAAATTTTGGTAGTTCTGTATGTTGTTTCAGGGTCATCTGAGGTTCTCTGAGGGGTTGGTATCATCTCTTCTCGGGTGTTTCTGGATCCAGACTGAAGCTTGGGTAAATCCTAGTTACCACGGGATGTCAATCCCAGCAGAAACAGTGAAACAAATAGAGACATAATTAGCGTAGCTGCTGTTCCAACCAAGCAAAATTGATTTTGTTTAACCCAAACTAAAGAATAATAATGTGCATTTGATCAGATATAACTGCAGTACAAGATTATGAGATGCATTATTTGAATGCTTGGCCAAAGAGATGTGTCTTTAATCTAGATTTAAACAGAGAGAGTGTGTCTGAACCCGAACATTATAAGGAAGGCTATTCCATAGTTTGGGAGCCAAATGCGAAAAGCTCTACCTCCTTTACTGGACTTTGCTATCCTAGGTACTACCAAAACTACCTACCAAAAGTCCATAGTTTTGCGACCTTAGGGAGCGTGATGGATTGTAGCGTGGTAGAAGACTAGTTAGGTACGCAGGAGCTAACCCATTAAGGGCCTTATAGGCAAGTAATAATATTTTGTAACTGATACTGAACTTAATAGGTAGCCAGTGCAGAGACTTTAAAATTGGGGTAATATGATCATATTTTCTTGACCTGGTAAGGACTCTAGCCGCTGCATTTTTGACTACCTGTAGCTTGTTTATTGAAGATGCGGTACAACCACCTAGCAGTGCATTACAATAGTCCCGTCTAGAGGTCATGAATGCATGAACTGACTTTTCTGCATCAGAAACAGGTATCATGTTTCGTAACTTGGCAATGTTCTAAGATGGAAGAATGCTGTTTTTGTAACATGGGAAATATTATTTTCAAAAGACAAGTTGCTATCTAATATAATACCCAGATTTTTGACTGTAGAGGAAGTAACCGTACATCCGTCTAGTTGCAAATTGTAATCCACGAGATTCTGTATACTGTCTTTTGGTCCAATAAGTAATATCTCTGTCTTATCCGAATTTAATAGGAGAAAATTATTGGTCATCCAATCTTTTACATTTTTAAACACATTCCGGGGGGGGGGGGGGGGGGGGGGGTCCTGTTAGTGCTTTAGATAATTAGAAGTTTCATCTGGTCTTGTTGAGATATATAGTTGAGTATCATCGGCATAACAGTGAAACTAATCCCGTATTTTCTAATAATATTACCAAAGGGCAACATGTATATCGAAAATAGCAGAGGACCGAGGACAGATCCTTGTGGCACTCCATATTTTACTGGTGATAATTGAGATGACTCACCATTTAAATGAACAAGGTGGTAGCTATCGGACAGGTAGGATCTAAACCATCTTAAAGCCTGCCCTTGAATACCTGTATAGTTTTGTAATCGATCTATGAGTATGTCATGATCTATAGTGTCGAACGCACTAAGATCAAGTAAAACTAGCAATGAGATACAGCCTTGGTCTGACGCAAGAAGCAAGTCATTTGTAATTTTAACAAGTGCAGTTTCTGTGCTATGGTGGGGCCTGAAACCTTCATAGAGATAATTTTTTTGCAGGAAGGAGCGCAATTGAGCAGACACAACTTTTTCTAAAATTTTAGACATAAAAGGAAGATTTGAGATGGGTCTGTAATTTGCCAGTTCACTAGGATCTAGTTGTGGTTTCTAAATAAGAGGCTTAATAACCGCCAGCTAGAATGGTTTTGGGACGTGACCTAAAGACAGGTAACAACTTTTTTAGTAATTTAGTGGGTACAGGATTTAACAGGCATGTTGTTGGTTTAGATGCAGTGATAAGTTTATTTAGTTCTTCCTGTCCTATATTTGTAAAGCACTGCAGTTTATCTTTTGGTGCGATGAATGAAGCTGAAGTATTATACGTTGTAGAATCTACATTTGTTATTGTATTTCTGATGTTATCTATTTGATCAGTGAAGAAATTCATAAAGTCATTCCTCTCCACCAGGTCGCGGATCTGCTTCTCCACGGCCTCCAGCTCAACCTGCACCGAGTGCAGCTCGAACGTGTCCTCACCTGCAGTCAAAGGTAGACACACATCCGCCATTTAAGCAAGTAACAGTGAGTAAAACAATGGTAATGTATGTGAATAGAGTATTAGTAATGTAAGCGAGATTAGCGGCAACCACGCTGGCGATGTTAGCGGGCTATATGCTAATAGCGGACTCTGGAAGTCAAAAATAGAACTAGTGATAAGGCGCTCTGATTGTTTTTGTTGTAGAATACGATAGGGGATATATTCACACGTTATAGAAACGAAAATGATGGTGTATAAAATTGATTTTAAGATAAACAATTAGACGACAAAGAATTAACTTGAAGCTCAAACTCAAACCACTGTACAACAGATAGCCCAAACTCGAAAATTTGGTCTCAATTTGGGTTCCCAGTGAGGGCTCCTGTCCCCGTGTTAAGCCCAGTGCGGGCTTCGTTCTCCGAGTTCAGCCCGAGAAGGCTCCAATCCCAGAGTGTACACAGACAGGCCCCGTTCAGAATGTCGGCTAGCCTAATGGAGAAGGTTCCAGTCCCCAAGTCAAGTCCAGGGAGGGCAACTGTTCCCGAGTTAGGTCTACGGAGGGCCTCGAAAGATGGTATTCTCCCCAAGGATTTTTTTTTTGGGGGGGGGGTAGTATGGGTCCGTCCGTAGTGGCCGGGCTGAGTGGTGAGGCCAAGGCCACGGAGGCCATCCGGCCATGGCGTCCCCGAACTCTCTGCTCCGCCATGGCTTCCTTGTCTGCCTGTTCCGCATGGCCTCCTAGTCTGCCTGCTTCGCCATGGCCCCCAGTCTGCCTGCTCCGCCATGGCCTCCCAGTCTGCCTGATCTGGCATGACCTCCAAGTCTGCCTGTTCCGCCAAGGTGTCCTGAACTACCTGCTCCGCCATGGCGGCCCGAACTGACTGATCTGTCATGGGTCCCGGAATGGGTACCACCCTGGAGGCCTGCCGTCCCGAGTAGGCCTGTCCTGAGGGGCCTCCAGAGTGCCAACCCCCCCTATTGGATGTTGTGTGGCACGCGGGGGAGTAATGTCAGTGTTTTGGACTTGTTTTTTCTTGTTACCCCTGTCTTTGTTCCTGGTTTTCCATATATGGTCTTTTTCCTGTTCTTGTTTAGTTTAATGATGATTCCTGGCACCTGTGTTTGTTAATTTATCCTGTGTATTTAAGTTCCTGTTTGTTCCTTCCTTGCGGTCGGGTCAACTAGTTGAGTTTGTGCGTTTGCCTCAGTTTCCTTGTTGGAATCTCCCCTGTGTTTCGTCAATAAAGATGGTTTATGATTACTAGTGCCTCCTGTGTTTTCCCTGCAACGACGTACCGTGACACTTAGTGCTGCATTTGATACTATTGACCATTTATTGAATATTCTTTTGAATAGGCTCAAATAAGTTTGCATTAATAGAATCACATTGGCATGGTTCAAATCGTACTTATCTGAACGTCATTAGTTTGTGTCAGAATCAGAATTAGCTTTATTTGCCAGGTGTGCGCGCAAACACACAAGTAATTTTTGTGTTTTTTTAAGGTGTTCCTGGTACATACATGATGATGAATGATTGAGCCCTTTATTGTCACTGATCACAGGTACCAGCGAAATTAGCCATCCACCTGTCCATACATACAATATGACAAGGGGGGTAGACAGGACAGGAGGACAGGGAATTTTTTAGAAGAAATAGAGCATAACATGAGGGAGGGGAGGAGATAAAAAAACAGACCCCAGACTATGCTCCTATGGGGAGCACAGTGTGGGAACAGGAAAAAAACACCTCAGCAACATAAGCACATCAATACAGATACACACGACTTGCAACAGGGTAGGGGGAGAGGGGAGTTGGAGATAACCCAGCACAGGCAAGCAGCCATCCGGTCCTGCAGCCATTCTCGGCGCTGATCGCAGACCCGCTTGTCAGACTGGCGGAACAAAGCGGCGAAGGCGAATACATACATACATACACATCTGACATGAGAACAGAAAAAAAACATTTAAATAGTAAGACTTAACAATAAATAATAATAATGTGTATGAATCTGGAAGAGTAGATTTATGTACCGATTTGTGCATTATTTACTCTACTGTATATACAGTTGTATAAATAAAGAGATGTGTTTGTATTTACATAATACTTGAGAAAGAGGCAATAATTAAAGATGTAGAATGAATTACAGAAATTAATTACAGAACACAGGTAATGATTCATGTGTTAGCTGTTTAAGCTGGAGATGGCATGGGGGAAAAACTGTTTTTATGCCTAGATGTTCTTGTGAGATTGAAAAGCTGAACATTCTGTGCCTGCTGTGTTTTGCTGCGCTCGCTATATTTTTGGGCACAGACATTACTCAATGATCATAAGACATACCACTGCCATATTAGAATAGTTTAGCTCTTGCTACATTTCTTTATTGCTCAATATTTCACTTCTGCTTGACTTTGCATACTCTCTCTCTCTCTCTCTCTCTCTCTCTATATATATATATATATCCTGGCATAAACCAATAAATTGAACCTAGATTGAACTGCACTACTTGTGTCTGTTTCATTCTGGCTCCCGGGTACCTGTCTCCTCTGCTCCAAAGCCCAACCGAATAATCAGATAACCACTTTAGACCTCTACAAATAGTTAAAAATAAATGTATTTTTACAGATGGGGGCTCGTCCGGGATAGGGGGAATCTCCTGCAAACCGGAAAAAGAAACCGGAGTTCGAGTGGGAAAGATGCGCCGGAGATCAGGGAAGGACCTACGATAAAAGGGGGCAAGTATTTTTGGATATTTCTTGAAGGAAATATGGCGCTTACCCCTTGTAGGATCCTGTTAAACATTTCGTAAAAGACGAGATAGGTTTTTAATCACTAGTCGCTAGTGGAATTTATTTTCCATTGTTGTGACACTTTGACTGGCAACAGTAATTTTAATGAACTATTAGCGTGTAGAGTGATTTGGATAAACCACTAGTCGTTAGTGGGATTTGAGTCCCACTGTTGTGACACTTCGGCTGGCAACAGTAGCTTTGATTAGTTATTAACGTGGGTGGTTGGAAGTGCAGTACTGATCACACTATACTTCGGATCATGGCAGCGTGTATTACTTCGCCGAATATCTATTCATATTTAATTTGTAAAAAGAATATCAAGTTGTTATTGCATGTTGATATACTGTGACCTAAAGGAAGGTGTTTTAGGGGCGACCCGAACACAGTTTAGCGAAAGCTATTGTTTTGGTGAGAGCCCAAACATAGATAACACCTAAATAAAAGAAGGTGCTTAGGGCAACCCGAACGAAGTTTGGCGAGAGCCCAAAATAAAAAAGACAGCACACAAATAAAAAAAGAAGGTGATTTAGTGGCGATCAGGGCTGAAAAGTCTTGTGTGAGCCAAAAATATAGAGCCAACACCCACGGTCACAGTACAACACATGTACTAAAATTGAGGTTGGGCAGTAGAGTACAGGAGAACAATTTGCGCACTACTAACCAACTGCTGTTAACTGCTTACTAATACGAATTGCTTATTGATTACTAGCTGGGGTTCAGTCTCTAGACCGCTACCTGGTGAAACACCAGTTGATGTTATGTTCAGAAATAATTAAGGATTTTTCATGGAACCATACGTCAGTAATATGGCAGGATGGTCAGAGCAAATTAAACTGCAAATTGAAATACCATATCCTCGAGAGGGTTCATTTACAGATGATGGCATGCAGCTGGCTAAAAGTTTAGTCAAGGAGGGCTGGGGAGACCCAAACTGGGATTACACCTACATGACTAAGAGTTATAATGTCTGGCAAAACATGAAAAAAGTCTGGGACGAGGGGCCCGAGAAAAAAAAGGTAGCTGCTTATGTGGCTAGGCAAAACTGCCCTGCAATAGAAAGACCTCTACCCTACTGCATGCCTCAACCCTCTGCACTGACTAAAATCAAAAAGCCGCAAATTAATATAGCCGGTGCGAAATCCAGCAATACAATGAAAGCGTCTACTGCAATGGTTTGGTTGAGATCGGGAAATGCTGTATACCTTAAACCCATAAAAATGGCAGACATGGAATCAATATGCAAAAGTTTGCCATCTCCTCAGAACCCTGGCAAATTTGTAACTATTCTGCAATCGCATACAAAATATGCTAATTTTACGGGTGCAGATTAAAGAGCAGTTCTGGCGAGAACACTGGAAGGGGATGTGACTGAAGCAATGCTGATTGCTGAATGCCCAACGCTGAGCCACGATCATAATAAAATATCAGGGTCAGCCACGGCTGCAAGCCCTCATGAATTCTTTTGGGAATAGCCTGAGAACCATGACACTTTCTTTAAAGAACTAAGAACTTTCTTAGATAAACGTCTAGGTAACAAACAATACATATCGTTTGCTGCAAATACTAAGCAGAAACCTAAAGAAACTGCTTCAGATTTTTATCTGCAATTTAAGAAGGCATGGGTTGAGGAGTCTAAACTCCCAATAAATAATGAGATGAAGGCATTGTTTATTAATACATTTCTGAATAATATGCAAGGCAAACAAGCACAGCTGATCAGAATCACAACCACAAATTTGCTCAAAATCGATATCGATGCATTAGGGCAGCGAGTTAGGGAGCTAGACTCATCTGGGGATTTTACTGTTAAAACTGAGACTGCTATGTTTACAGGGCAGAAGCCTCAGAGGAAAGTATTTGACCAAAAATCAGAAGTGAAGCCACACTTGACTTAACAAAGAAACCCAGGCATAGTTTGTTATTACTGCAGGCGAGAGGGTCATATACGCCACTATTGTAGGGCATGGAAAGGTCAGCTGCAGAGGAAGCCTTGGGTGAAGGCACAACAACAGAGAAACAAACCAACAGGCACCATGTATTCTATTACATGGCACAACAAGCAAGAATAGGGATGCCTACAGAGTGATGTCAGTTCCAATTTATCTATGACGACCCTCACATTTTCAAATCATAATAAAGACTTGCCTTATGTTACACTACTGGTGCATGGTCAACCACAGATGTTCCCTTTGGATTCTGGAGCAGATGGGAGGTCAGTGACCTCCGCACATTATGAGGGTCCTCTTTCGAACCAAATAGTAAACTCTGTAGGAATTTCAGGAACTGACATTCCATGCCCAGTAAACGCCCCCTCTGGAAATACGAGCTCCGGGATTAAAACCCTTTTATCATAAATTCACAATTATTCCAGGAGCTCCACTAAACTTATTGGGACGAGATTTGATGCACAAATTGAATAAGGATATTAAATTCACTGATAATCTGGTTACGTTTTCCTTCCTATTTAGTTTACAGGTCTCTGTGAACCCACTGCCAACATGGGAAGAAACCAGTGAGCCGCAACCAACCACATCTAAACCCGAGTCTGACATACCACAAAAGGTAGAGACTATGGTTGATCCATCATTATGCTCACAATACAGGGATGACACCGGTTTTATAGATATGGAACTGTACAAAGCAAATCTGAAAACTAAAAAAACTTTCTATATTAAACAATATCCGCTGTCTAAAGATAAGGAACTGGGTATTAAACTATTGATTGAAAGTTTTGTCTAGCAGGGTGTCCTCGTACCAATACATTCGCCTTACAACACACCCATTAATCCTGTAGTCAAGGTGGATGGAAAAACATGGCGTTTAACACAGGATTTAAGGGCTATAAATCAATTAATAAAGCCACTGGCACCAACTGTGCTGGATGTTCCAACTGTTATTAACTCTATTCCATGTACGCACAAATATTTCATGGTCATTGATCTGTGTGCAGCTTTCTTCTCTGTACCTGTACATCCAGACACTCAGCCCATCTTAGCTTTTATGTTTCAGGGGAAACAATTTTCGTGGACACGCATAGCTCAGGGATATGTGGATTCACCCGTCGTCTTCGTGGCAGCAGTACAGAGGACATTAGCCAAAATGACTGATTTGCCCTCTACAGTTTGTGTTCTACAGTATGTGGATGATATTTTGGTGACTGGTGAAACGAAAAAGGACTGTGAAAAAGCCTCCATCATTGTCTGCAACGTGCTCGCCCAGGCCGGGTTTAAAGCCTCGAAAGAAAAGCTCCAGTGGGTCCAGTCCAAAGTGACATACTTGGGACACATAATAATGCCAGGATTGCGAGCAATCTCGACAGATCGGGTCCAGATGATCAGGTCAAATGAAGTCCCCTCGAACTGTGCAGCAGCTCCAAAGTTTTCTGGGACTAGTGAACTATTGTAGATCCTGGATACCTGACTGTGCGGTGCATGACAGGTACCTGAGAAACCAGATTGACCATAAAGCTCCGCCTAATTCACTTTTAAACTGGACTGAAGAGGCAGAACTACACTACACCGTGTTGAAACAGGCAACCACTACGGTCCCAGCCCTGGGCCTGCCCGACTACAGCAAAGATTGCCATTTGCATGCCCGCGAGGCGGAGGGGGTAGCCATTGGTGTCCTGTTGCAACAGCATGGTTACGCCTATAGACCATTAGCATACCTATCTAAGAAACTAGATAATATAGCTTCAGGTATGCCAGCATGTCTTCATGCTGTGGCTGCAGCTGCACTGATTGTACAGATGGCTGAGAGAATGGTGCTGTTACACTCATTGACCCTATATACCTCACATCAGGTAGGGGCAATACTACACAATATGCAGACACAACATATGATGGCACAACAACGTTCAGGTTACGAGGTAATCCTGCTGGTCACCAAAAATCTCTCTATTCAGCCAACAGCATCAATTAACCCTGTGATGTTAGGAGTTTTAGGTATGGCTGACATGGTTGATAACAACCCTACAGATCATGATTGTATTATTGAATTGGCCTCCTCGTGTTCTTCCAGGGCCGACCTATTGGATTCGCTCCTGGATGGGGGGGAAGCATATATATATTGATGGGTCATGCTCAAAACCTTTTGACAGTGTCTACCTTTGTGGCTATGCAGTGGTGTCAGACACGGGAGAGATAATAGAGGCTTTTGCCTTGGATTATAATTCGGCTCAAGCTGCTGAATTAGTAGCATTAATACAAGCATGTGAGCTGATGACAGGAAAACGTGTAACAATTTAAACTGATTCAAAATATGCGTGGGGGGTGGCGCATCACTTTGCCAAAACATGGGAAGTCAGAGACTTCAAAACGGCAGATGGCAAACCCATAGCGCATTCAAACCTGATAGGACAGTTGACTAAGGCAGTACAGGTGCCCTCCGAAGTGGCCATAGTAAAGGTAAAAGGTCACGCAGCGGGAGATGATGAACAAGCCGTAGGGAACAAGAAAGCAGACAAAGCTGCGAAAGATGTGGCCATGGCCCAAATCAG
Organism: Sinocyclocheilus anophthalmus; assembly: GCA_018155175.1. Lineage (NCBI taxonomy): Eukaryota > Metazoa > Chordata > Actinopteri > Cypriniformes > Cyprinidae > Sinocyclocheilus > Sinocyclocheilus anophthalmus. Next base: position 17,706 of record JADLZN010003339.1, read on the forward strand.
ACCGACATTTAATATGGGTAACCAAAGTCAGGTAATTATGACTACGCATATCACTAATATACCTGAAATTGACATTAAGATCCTACAGAGTCAACCAACACAGGCTGACTTAGAGCACTGGGGAAAGCATGGCTGCGGTCCAGACAAAGAAGGAATCATAAGAGATGAAAAGGGAAGGATAGCACTCCCGAAGCTAGGATTGATAATCCTCGTTAGGCATTATCATGGCTTGTCACACACAAGCTGTGCAAAAGTAGTACAAGTAATCAAGCAATTGCATTGTATTGCAGATGTACACAAGACGGCTAGGCTCATTTTAGATTCATGTCTCACGTGTGCAAAGGTAAATCCGCACAGGCCAATCAAACTCGAAGCATTACCGCACCCGGAAGCACAGTTTCAGAATTTGCAAATTGATTTCACGCACATGCCGCCAATTGGTAATTAAAAATATATTTAGGTAACAGTGGATAGATTCTCGGAGTGGCCAGAAGCATTCCCGTGTGCGAAAGAACATGCTAAGACAGTGGTAAAGATTTTAACTAAATAAATAATTCCTTGATTCGGCACACTATCGAAAGCGATAATGGGACGCCATTCGCATCTAGGGTAACACAACTCCTCACTAAAGCATTGGTGATTGATTGGCACTTCAATATACCCTACCATCCACAAAGTTAGTCAAACATGGAAAGACTCAATCAAAGCATCAAAAGAAGGCTTACGAAAAGCCTCGATAGATACTGGTAAGAAATGGGTAGATTTATTGCCCACGGTATTAACAGAGATAAGGATGACTCCATCTTCCACCACTAAGTTCTCTCCGTTTGAAATACTAATGGGTAGGCCTTTCCCAACCTCATGGGTTAAAGGCCGTGCATGAATTACTTCCTTAGGTGACCTGGAGGTGATACAGGAGGACTACGTAACTTCCCTCATTGAGAAACTTAACTCTATATGTGCTGATGTTTCTTTATGTTTTCCCCTCCCCTCAGAAAGACCAACTCACTCCTTTGTTCCAGGCCAGAGTGTTCTAATCAAAAGTCTAAAGCCGATGAAGGTAGGAGAACCGAAGTATCTTGGACCAGCCATTGTGATTGCGGTAACCAGGACAGGAGTCCTAACGGACTACCAGCCAAAGTGGATCCACGCTTCAAGACTGAATCATTGTCCTACAGGAGAGCAGGCAAGGTCCAATTCAAAATAGAATCTCGAAAGGGGATTCACCTTACTGTCTAACAGGGAGGAGGAAAAACACTGGTTAAGCTGAGGAACTACCTCTGATAGTGAGGTGGGGGTTGTCCAAGGCAGGAAGATAGATGGCCCATTGTGCCAAACAGTGCTAACTCCTTACTCAACCCTGTTAAACATTAAGGGCCAAATTCTATGAATGGATGTATCACTGCTGGAAAGCTTTACTCAGTGTCCAGTCGCAGAAGCGGTGGAGGAGTTCAGTGAACAAATTGTATATTTAGCAAGAAGTTCTTTAGAGGAACAACCCATCCTGCAATGCATAATATTTCAGAAACCATAACCGAATAGAACCACATTTTATCTGTTCACTGTGCAGTACGGGACCTTCGAAGTATACAAAAGCAAAATATACTGGGACCCTGAATATACAATATATAAAGACTTAGTGTACTGATGTCAGTAGTGGAACTGCTATGTGGATGGACATTACTACAGGGAGAAACATGGTTTGAAGGGAAATTACTACAATCTTTACGCTCCCACCAGACAATGCAACAGATTCGTGGGCATTACTGAAGAGATGACTAGCATTAAGACCTCCAAATACTGCTTTAGTAAATTTAACAAACCCAACGGAAGCACATCAGGAGGGAACACTGATTTTGTATAGAATAGATAAAGTCAGAAGATCATTGGTGGAAGCACACTATAAATTTGTATGTCGAAAAGAGTAAACAGACTCAAAGCCATGGCATCCATTTAGATGGCCAGGTATGTGTGGCATAAGAGGAACAACATGTGTCCTAGTGACAGCAGCAATAATAGTTGTCAATAATTTAATTACAGGAAGTGGAGAAAATCAAACAGAATGACACAACCCCTCATAAAAGAGAACTGTTAGAGTCAAGAATAAGTCCACCACACACTGATCCGTTAACTCTTTCCTGCATGAGCCTATCTTGTCTTTTAGAAGAAAACGCTTCCCTGCCAAAGATGAGTTTTTACGGCTTTTCGTGCTTTCACTGTTATACACTCGGGGGCGCTATTACACATCTTCTGAACGAGTACAAAACCTCCCGAACAAAAACACACGTGAACAGGACGGAAAAAACGAGCGATCTCTTGTGTAAACAGATGCATATGAAAAATAATGAGGTCATCAGCAATAGACAGCATATAAATGAAAACGGCATAATATTACAGAGTAAAATGTTGTATATGGTATACAACATTATATGGTATATGTGGTATATGTCTGTGCAAGCTTTGGAGGTATTGATGGAAGCGATTTACTGGATTTATGCTTTGATAATTCTACTGAATATTATCCAGATGTAGTTTTTGATAAAAAAAAATTCTCAGCTTTTTTCTCAAAATAATGCATTTTTTATGAAACCTCCCTATATTCAAGTGTTGATAAAAAAAAGAATGCTTTAAGCTAGAATAAAACAGATAAACAACACTTTTTTTATTTAAAAGTAGAGGCTCTGATCTTTATTTTGGTGTATTGCATATTCAAATATGCATACAGCAAAATATACTGGAGGCATCAAATATTAGTTAAAATCATGAAAATCGCTAGCGGCGGCTGGAAATTTTTTTCAAAAATGCTGGCGGGGAAAGAGTTAAGGATTACTCTAAGGCAGGGAAGAGATGAGAGTTTTCTGTGTGATCCTATATCTGCAACTATGGGAGTAGATGATAAGAGGGAAGAGATACGAAACAATCTGAGACGATCTGTATTTTTGCTCAGGAACATGTAGCTGGGCAAAAGTAAGAGCGTACTGTGGGGAAGGAGCATGGGGAGTAGATCCACGATTTATAGCAAGAATAGTCAGAAAAGAACAACAAGGGACGATTTGGAGAGATGGAAAAAAGAGACACATATGACTACTGAATATTACAATATCCAAGGTACAGCTCTTTGATATAGGGGTGTATTATTGTGGGTGGGCCATAAAAGGAAAATATTCCTATCAAGAGGTTCGGATCCATGTAATCCAAACAGAAACAGAAAAGAAAATAAATAAGGCAATAGCTGTCTTATCCCCGAAACCAACTGTCGACTTACCACAGGTTGTATCCACAAAGGACATAGAGTTTATTATGAGTTCAAATCTGAGTGATAATATTAAGGAAGTTAGGACAGCTAAGACCAAATGTGAAGGAAACTATGCATGTGCATTGGCACTCATACAGAGAGGAGTTCTGAAAAACGAGGTAGAAGGAGAATGTTTGATTTGTATGCAGCTGCACGCAGCGTGGAAGACATACCCAATAACTTCGGAAACGGTGGGCCTTAAAAAGAATAAATGCGATGTACCAAGACAGATGTCTAAGATATTGCAGATGATGGATAATCTAAGAGCAAACAGGGCAATAATGTTTTCTCTCAAAGATTATTCCTGCTCATACACAGGTTTACCACTCCAGGGACCTGCTTTTCACGTACAGCCGCATCTGGCAGACCTATGTATCTGCTCGAATAAAGGAAAGCATTATGTAGGAATGTCAGATTGTAAAAACACCATAACACTGAATCAGACAGCTGCGCACAATAACTGTACTATTATGTACTATAATCAGACTACTGAGAGTTTTGAGTGTCCATTCTCATATCTTGCCCCAGGCATGATTTGGACCTGTGGAGGGATGGCATATTATCATTTAGATGAAGAAGACTGGCGTGGCTGTTGCTATCCAGCTCTACTCTCTACAGGAACCACAATGTTAACATGGAAAAACATTAACATATGGATGGTGATAAGACGAGACAAAATCGAAACAAACGAGCTATACATGACATGCTTGACCTTTATAATGGGTACAAGACAGTCAGTCCATGGACAACTCCAGGGGAAAATATAGGGTGGTCTCTAGCAGGTTTCTTTACCGGAGTAGGGACCACAACTGCTTTGAACAAGATCAATGGTTTAGCATGGCAGGTTTTATCATTGGAAAATTATACTGCTCACGCACTAGGCCTAATCACAGAGGAATGGAAGAAAATGAGAGAAGCAGTTATTCAGAATAGACTTGTTCTGGACCTTTTGACCTCAGAGCAGTGTTAATTTTGACAGCAAATTTTGATTTAGTTTTAGTCAGTCTTTTGACGAAAATGCCATTTAGTTTTAGTTGTTTTAGTTTTATATCACACAATTTTAGTACTAAAATCTAAAGGGTTTAGTTCAATTGTAATGCATTATTACTATTATTTTTTATTTCTGTTCTGGTTATTTTAGTACATCAGGTTAAGCTAAACCTTATAAACTAAATGAAATAAAATACGTTTTTTTAATGTGTATTTTGTATTTTTATTTCCTTTTTTATAGATTTGTTTTATAATTTTAGTTAACATTTATTTTATTTCAATTAATTAAGAATATTTTTATGGTTTTAGTTTTAACTATAAAAACCTGATACTAGTAAAATTTATTAATAATATTTGAATAATGTCTTGTTATCCATTTCTGTCGATGGGGAATACCAGACAGAACCTACAATAGTTGTAATAAAATAAATTATATTAAATAAACTAAAATGCAGTATGTCGAATGCCAGGAGAAAACAAGGTTAGATCCAATTGCAGTAGTTTATTAAAGTAACAAATAATCAGAACAGAACAATAACTAGACAAAAGGTAATCCAAAAAACAGGGAACAGATAACATGATGTAACCTCGAAACAATAGGCAGCAAAGACAGACAGAGTGGCATGGTATTGGGAAAACAGAGTTCAAAACATGTAACAAAGAAACAGGAAGAGCCCCAAGTGGCCAGTCCCCGGCACACAACAGATCGTGACATTACCCCACCTCTTGGAGCAGATACAGGACATGAAAAAGAATGCTCCACCAGAAACACAAAAGTAAGGACGGAGGTGGACTGAGGCTGTGAAAGGTGGAGGGACGACGGGCCAGGACGTTATTTGTGTTGTGGTGATATTGGGGGTTTGGTTAGGGGGACAGAGGTAGACCAGGGTATGAGAGTGGAACCGGCAGGGTGGAAGGCCAAGGCGGGGCCGGTAGGATGAACCAGCAAGGCCCCAACCACACAGGAACCCCAGCAGTTAGCCAGGATGGAGCCAGAGGAATGAGCCAGTGAGGCTCCTGCCAAACAGGAACCCAGGCGGGCAACCAGAGCAGAGCCGGAATCCTGCCAGGCAACACTGGTGGAACAGAAAACCCTCTCAGCAACTCAAGGAAAACTGTAAACAAGAGCAGAGAGAGTTTAGTACCAGCCTCGACGGCTGCAACAGGACAAGCCGATTGCTCCGCAACGGTCCATGTGAGCTCCTGGACTGGATCGGGCTCTGGAGTGGACTCTGTGAGCTCCCGGACTGGAGCGGGCTCTGGAGTGGGCTCTGTGAGCTCCCGGACTGGAGCGGGCTCTGGAGTGGGCTCTGTGAGCTCCCGGACTGGAGCGGGCTCTGGAGTGATGTATGTGAGCTCCCGGACTGGAGAGGGCTCTGTGAGCTCCCGGAACGGAGCGGGCTCTGTGAGGGGGTCTGTGAGCCTCGCTGGAGCCGGGGCTCTCGGAGTGGGGCTTGTGAGCTCCCGGACTGGAGCGGGCTCTGGAGTGGGCTCTGCTGTCCTCCTTCTCGCCCTCCGCCTCTTAGGTGGTGGGAGAATCCCTGTGGAAGGGTTGATTGGCCTGGTATTGCCCACTGACTTCGACCCTGGAGATACTTGATGAAGCCCCAGAAGTCTAGGATCTCGACACCTCCCACCTCCCACTGGGGCAAAGAATTATCCAGACAGATGTTAAGGAGGTCTTTAAGTGCAGCCTCATTCATTATAATTCAGCCCCACCGCCAGCGTGCAAAAGGTCTGCAAAACCTCCATTCCTTGCTGCCTCTGAGCCATCAGAGTCCGGTATCGAGTCATTAGCTCCTTCCCTGTGGCAGGAGGGACAATCCAATTGTCCATATTTCAAAAAGGAATAATGACCAGGAAAAAAGCATGAAATACCCAGTGACTCTTATTTTGAAATGTCTGCCCTGTTGACTGTACAGCTGCAGGCTGTTGGTGAGAAAATGTCATTGATGAAAATTATGACGAAAATAATTTTCAACGAAATTAACACTGCCTCAGAGCGAGGAGAAGTTTGCAAAATGTTGGGTGACAGCTAAGACCAAATGTGAAGGAAACTATCCACTCTTACAGAGAGGAGTTCTGAAAAATGAGGTGGAAGGAGAATGTTAGATTTGTATGCAGCTGCACGCAGTGTGGAAGACATGCCCAATAATTTCGGAAATGGTGGGCCTTGAAAATTCACCACAGATGTTAAAGTAACAGGTCTGTAGTCATTAAGTCCTATTATTTTTGGCTTCTTGGGTACAGGGATGATGGTGGAACATTTGAAGCAGGAGGAGACTGCACACAGCTCCAGGGATCTGTTGAAGATCTGTGAGAAGATGTATGTAGCTGGAAGCAAAGGCTTTGAGGCGGCGGGAGGGACACCGTCTGGGCCTTGGTTTCTTATCTTCGCTTTTCTGCCGACTTTGGTAATCGTCTTCACAGATCTTGAGTGCAGGCTGAGAAACAGTAGGGGGGACGGTGTTAATGGGTGTGTGCGACGTCTGTGTGGGGTGCAATGTAGGGTATCAGACCGAATCAGACCCTTAAGATTTTAAAAGAAACAGTTGAAACACGAGGAGGCCGAATTCAAGAGGCCCAACACAAGGATGTTCGTAAATCAGATCCTGCGCCACAAGCACTGAACCAACTAGAGTTGAGTAGTCAACATTAACACAAAAGAACATTTATTGACAAGTCCAAGGAGATTGTCAATTTTGGGAGCAAGTAATCAAGATTAAATGATCAGCGAGGAAAACCACAGATCCCCCCCCCCCCATCGAACAGAACCAGTGACGATCACGAGCTCTTTGGATTGACTTCCACCACACGACGAAAGCAACCGACACCTGCAGATCCTCTAACAGACCTTTTAACCTCTGGTCTGCACAGAACATGTCCTCAGCCACAGAATGGCACCGAAACTGCATTTCCATGCACCAAAATGAACTCAAAAGGACTTATAAACTAATATCAGTCCATTGCTTAACTCCTTATCATGTATGTAAACCACACATTAGACTATCATGTTTAATAATTTATTGTGGATGTCTTTTTAATAATTATTGAATAGCTTAAGGGTTCATATTAATGTTTAGTATGTGTGTGTTTGAATCTCCTTGCTTGAAACGTTTCTTCCAATCAAATATTTGTCAAATATATCATATTCTTGTTATAGAAATCATGTCCAAAGGTATACTCTGCAAGACGGGAAAAAACGGTGCTGAGAGAGAACATTTTGATTATTGAATGTGGGAGGAGGAAATTACAACACCCCCAAGCAACAGACAGCGTCTAACTAACTCGCAAATTACTTCTATTGATTTACATTAGGTTATTTCTTTTCTGTTGAGAGTTGTGTTTGAGTCTAAGTTTGCTAACGCCCTTCTCGAGTGGACTCGAGGCCGTCTAAAAACTTTAACCAGACCACAACTCACGCGTCAGCCAACGCCCAAAACACTGGCTTCCAAGATGAACTTCCAGCCACTCCGCAACAGGGAAAACCCTTTTCCCCCGGCACCAGACAAGGAGGGAACCCTTTCACAGGCAAGCAAGTAACTCCGATTTAGCTGAAATGGTGCATAATATAAATTTTAACCTCATTGATGGACTCAATGCGAGGGTTAATTAAGTGAGTGATGGTTGTTCAGATCTATACAATGCGCATATTGCTGTAAACTTGGGATTTCAAATTTTCATTCTCTTAAACTAATTATTACCTCACTTTCTCTCTTTCTGCAACTTTTGTGAATGCGTGTGTTTATGTGTTAGATTAGGTATTATTGTCTTAGATTTATCCAATAAAGTCTTATGTATATTGAAAAGAGAGTATCTTGTGTTTGTGCTTACAAGTTAATGTCTTAATCTGCCGATCTTGTTACTGTGCTAATTTATAGTGTTTTCACTATATTTTGGATTATAGATATCCATTGCAGAATTGATGTCGTACGGCTCGTTCACTGACTCGCTGGCTGTCTCAGTGATCTGCCGTAAAACAGTGATTCTGTCCAAAGTCCCTTTAAACTCTTAAATGCTTCCTTGAGCTTAATTGCCGTTCCCTTACACCGACAGGCTGTTGCTTTAACCTGCGAGAACTCGTTCAGTCTTAAGCCGGTGTTGAATTGGCCTCAGGTGCTGGGGAGGGGTCTGTAGTGGTGATGGCTTCAGCACCCATTCCACACTGATGTAGAGTAATTACTGGAAAGCTGTTTTTTAGCTTTTTCGAGTAGTTAACTTTGCCACTCTGAGCTCCCGTTCAGTGTGTTTCTGGCCTGATTGTATAAGATTCTGTCCCCCTTCCTGTAGGCATCCTCTTTGGCCTGGCGAAGGTGTTTGAGTTTTGCACTGAACCAAGGTTTATAGTTGTTAAATGTTAAATAAGTTCTGGTTGGAACATACATGTCCTCACAGAAACTGATGTAATATGTCACAGTGTCAGTGAGTTCATCCAGATCAGTAGCTACAGCCTCAAAAACACTCCAATCAGTAAGTTCAAAGCAGGCCTGTAAATCCTGCTCTGCTTCAACAGTCCATCTCTTTACAGTTTTTCTACAGGCTTAGCAGATTTGAGTTTCTGCCTGTAGGCTGGTAGAAGATGAACCAAACAGTGATCAGAGCTGATCACTGCTCTGGGGACAGAGTGGTATGCGTCCTTAAAAACAATATAGCAATGGTCCAGTATATTGCTGTCCCTTGATGGGGCATGTGATGAGCTGTCTGTATTTAGGCAGTTCACAGGTGAGATTATCTTTATTAAAATCACAGAGAACGATAATGAAAGAGTCCGGATAACGTTGTTCTGTGTGTGTGATCTGATCGGCCAACAGTTCTAACGCCGCGCTCACTCACGCATCAGGAGGAATGTACACACTCACCAGAATAAACGAGGAAAACTCCTGCGGCGAATAAAAAGGCTTACAATTAATAAAGGGAGCTTCCAAATTTGGGCAGCACATCTTCTTTAAAACTGTCACGTCTGTTTCATTGATATAAAAACATAATTCACCACTTGTTTTCCCCCACGACTCGGTGACGTGGTCCGCTCTGAACAGCTGGAAGCCCGTTAGATGAAGCGCGCTGGTCGGGATGGCTCCGTTCAGCCAGGTTTCCGTGAAGCAAAGCGCAGCAGAGTTTAAAAAGTCCTTGTTTGTGCAGGTGAGGAGACGTAGTTCGTCTGATTTATTTGCTAGGGAGAGGAGATTCGCCAGATGAATGCTCGGCAGCAGAGCCCTAAAACCGCGCTGTCGGAATTTCACGAGCACGCCGCCGCGCTTCCTTCGCTTGCGTCGCATGGAGCGCTTGTATAGGAACACAGCTCCTCCGACTAAAATGTCCAGTAAAACATCTTAACGCTCAAATGTCGGCAGAAAGTTATTTGGTGTGCTATTTCTGATGTCCAGGAGTTCGTTTCTAGTAAAGCTGATTGGAAAAAAGTTGCTTAAGACAGGACAAACAAACAAAAAAACTACAAGCACCAAGGAGCGACAAACCATGGCTGCCATCTGCAGTGCCATCTTGACTTTGATCAGAAAATAAAGAGGTATCATATCAATCACAAGTTCAATATGGAGTACCACAAGGCTCAGTACCAGGACCGTTGCTTTTCACACTTTACATGCTACCCTTTGGAGATATCATCAAGAAACATTATGTTAGTTTTCACTGTTATGCTGACTCAGCTCTATATTTCTTCATAGCCTGATGAAACCTATATACACAAAAAAACTAACAGAATGCATAGATGATTTAAAAAAAATGGACGATTAATAATTTCCTACAACTAAATTGAGAAAAAAACAACAACAAAGGTTTTAATTATAGGATCAAAAATCTCAGCATGTAATAACCAAGAATAGTCAAGTCAAGTCACCTTTATTTGTATAGCGCTTTATACAATACCGATTGTGTCAAAGCAACTTTACAGCATTAAATAGGAAAATTGTTTGTCAATAATGCAAGAAGAGTCATTTTTCCAGCTAAAGTCAGTTCATTGATGATTCAGTGATATCATCATCCAGTTCAGCTCTCTTCAATAGTGTCTGTCCAATCAGTCAAACGTCCTCAACTAAGCAAGACAAAGTGCGAAGTGCGCAAGGAACCAAAACTCCATCGTGACAGAAATGGAGAAAAAAACTTGGTATAAACCAAGCTCAGTCCGTGGGACAAATCTCCTATAACACTGGAGGGCTGCTCTGTAAGTTTCTGCGCCAGTTAGGAATTGGATGTGCTCTTGCTAGCTCTTTTTTTGAAGCCAAATTCGTGCATTTGTAAAAACACATTGTTCCATCTTAAAAAACATATCTAAATACGACAGATGCTGTCAATGTCAAAGAAACAATGCCTAAGTTTGATTCAATATCAAATAACAAAAAAACAATTAAATCCTAATCAAATCATGACAAACTATATTTCGTTGGAAAGGTCTAAGACTCCTAAACAGATATTTTACCAATGTTTTTGTAAAAAAAAAATTATGTAGGAAAAGTAATAGATAAATTTTTGACGAGTGCACCTCAAAAATCTACATCATAAAGTTCTGACCTTTGTCAAAAAAATTTTTTGTTGTCCTTTTTCTCTATCAAATATTTTGTAATCATCATAAATTATATATCATTTTGAAAGCTTAAAACCTCAAAATTCATTGTGTGAAAACCATTTTGAAATCGGATATTGCATTACCGTGGAAATGGTACTTTAAATGTTTTAGAGGCCTCCTCCCCCTTAGTGGAATTTAGCTAAACTTAACTAACCACAATTAACACAACGTTGTTACAGCAGCTAAAAGTCCAATGCCCATAAAGATACTAAAAGATTAGTAAACATTTATAAACATTTACAAACGATGAATAGTCTCAACTTTAGATTGGGTCCTGCAAAAAGAACAGATGTGTATAAATAGGGGAATTCAGGACCTTAGGGACATAGGGCCTTTCGCACCGCTTTAGTTCCAGAACTAAACGTACGGTACTAAAGTGCTGGGACGATTTTGCGCAAACTATTTCCCAGTACCATTTAAAGGGTTGCATTCGCACCGACAGTGTGTACTAAGAAGTGACGTAAACCGGGCGACAGCGACGTCATTTGTGCGCGGCGTTCAACAACAGAAACAAAGAACAACATTCACAACAGGAGGATGGAGGACGCTGTGATCGGAGCTGTGGTTTTGTTGTGTCTCGCGGGTTTCACGTGGAAATGGAAAGTCGACGTATACGTAAAGCGATTGAAAGAACGGAAAGGAGGACTAAGAATCTCCAACGACAACTGGCAGTGCTACATTTGCTACAAGTGCCTGCACTTAAACGTCCGTACATCTATCGCTGTTCTCCATACTTGCGAGATAAGTTGACATGCTTACAGTATGTTTACACAGCGTTTTAAATCATGGGCGTTTTCATACGTGTTTGGCCAATCAATGTCTACTTATGTCACGATTAGTATCAGTTGTGCTGGTTAGACCCTGCTCATTTGCAGGAGCTAATTTGGTTCTCGAAAAAGGCAGTCCGGTACTAAAATCGCTCCCAGTTCCGGTGGTGCGAACACGCCGAAAAGTGGGTGGTTCCACAATTAGTTCTGGTACTATGAAAAGGTTCCTGCAGTGCGAAAGGCCCTATATTTTGCCATCGGGATGACTGCTCATAAAGGTACTAATGATTAGTAAACGTTTACAAATGATGAATAGTTTACACTGGATTGGGTACTGCAAAAACATGAACAAATAATTGATAAATGATTTGTTAAGATGTGTTAACAGTAGAAGTCTACACAACAAATTAAGATCAAATATGTGACCTTTACAGACTCCATTACCTTTCTTTAAAGTTTTCTTCTTCTTTCTGTTTCTTTCTTTCTCTCTCTCTCTCCTAATTTCCGGTTTGAAGTGGGAGAGGTGTCACAGTGAGGGGGGTTTATATGGATTTTTCTATTGTCTTTCAATTTTTCTTTTGAGTGAAATTGATATTCAAATTTAATATTTATTGTAGAAGCGAAGTTTAGCGTGAGTTTTATTGACTCGTTGAGTAGTAGGTTTCACCTGGAGAGAGAAGGGATGGTGTCGCACCTGGATGTGCGAACGCCGTCTCTGTCGCTCCATCACGGAATTAGATGCATCACACAAGCGGGAGTAAAGGTGGAGGATGTGTTGCTGGACGTAGCTGAACGAGTGGGACATGAAAACATTGTTTCAGCGTCTAGGATGATGAAGGCCGTGGTGGTCTTTTTGAAGGAGGAGCAACTGGTGTATCGTTTGGTAAAAAGCGGCATAGTGGTAAGTGGAGCTTTTGTTATTGTTCAACCTTTAGTAGCGCCAACGGTAAGGGTAACAATTTCAAAATAGCCATTTATTCCGGATGAAGATATACAGCGTGAGTTGTCGGGGTATGGAAAGTTTGCAAGTGGAATTAGGATGGTTCCGCTTGGTTGTAAACATGAATCCTTGAAGCATGTGTTATCATTCAGACGGCAGTGTTTATGTTTTTGAATGAGCCGACATTAAATGTGTCTTTCCGTTGCGTGTATGAGGGGAAATCGTACATGTTGTATGCGAGCACGGGGGAAATGCGCTGTTTTGAGTGCGGATCAGTTGGACATGTACGATTGTTATGTCCACATAGAGAAGGGGTGAGGAATGAGGCAGGTCAAAGTAATGATGAGAATGGTAGGGTGGAAGAAACTGTTGGAGAATCAGTGGGAACTGAGGATCAAAATGTGCATAATGAAGAAGTTTCAAGTAATGTTAGTACTGAGAGTGAGAATAGGACTACTACGGAAGCATTTAAGGTGGTAGAAAAGGTTAATGGGGAGGCACAAGTAGTAGAAGAGATGGTGATGACAGAAACTGTGAAGGAGGCAGAGCAGGTGAAAATGCTAGAAACTGGTGTAGAAGTGATGTAAGTTGGTATGGATAAATCAAGTGCTGAAAGTATAGTGAATTTGGAGAGCAAACAAACAGGAGAAATGGTTAATACTGAAAGAGAGGAAGAAAGTGAGGATGATGCTTTGTCAGATGTATCAGATTTGTCAAATTTATCTCAGTTGGGTTGTGAGCAGTTTTATTCTCTGGAAGAGATAGATGAGTTCTTGGATGAGACATTTGGGAAAGTAGTAGAAGTGAAGAATTACTTTGCTGATATGAAGAAGTTTGAAAGTTCTGTTTTGTACTGGACGAAGCGAGTAGGAGAGGACAAACTAAACAAGAGGAAGAGATTTCGATTGAAAAAGCTTGTCATGAAAATAAGAAAGGGGAAAACTCCCAAGAAAAGGAAATTTCAATAAATTTGGCTAATGATGTGTAAACCACTAAGGGTGATTCTTTTTCTTCTCTTCTTTCTATCTGTTTTTTCCCTCTTCTGGAACCTGTTTATGGAGGTTGTAAGAGTAGGATCCTTAAACATCAATGGAGGAAGAGACAGGGTTAAAAGAGCAATGCTTTCTGAATTTATTAAATTAAATGAAGTAAAAGTTTTTTTTTTTACAAGAAACACACTCTGATAGTAATAATGAAATAGAGTGGTATAGATGGTGGGAAGGAGAGTGTAGATTAAGTCATGGAACAAATTTTAGTATGGGTGTTGCAATTCTTTTCTCAAAATCTTTGGATTTAAAAGTTGTGACGACAAGAGATAGAAAAAGGTAGAGTTTTATTGGTTCTAGCAGAAATTAAAAGTGTTAAATTCCTTTTTGTTAATGTGTATGCTCCAAACATAGGATTGAATCGTGAAATAACATTTCGAAAACTAAATGATGCAATAAAAGAATTTGATGATGGAAATATATGTGTTATAATAGGAGGTGATTGGAACTGCATGACAAATTTTGTATTGGATAGGAATGGGGAAGAGCCTCACTCGAATTCTTGTAAGCTACTTCTTGATATTATAAATGATTTGAATTTAGAAGACGTGTGGAGAAGTAGAAATAAGTTGGTGAAGCAATATACTTGGGTAAAGATATTATATTCTGTTGTGACAGGAGCTAGATTGGATAGGTTAAATATAAGAAAATCTGAAATGAATAGAGTTATTAATAGTGATATATTTCCAAATGGTTTTTCAGATCATCATATGGTGAATCTAGATTATAATATTGTAAAAGTTTCAAGACCTAATTTTTATTGGCATTTTAATGTAAAATTATTACAAGATGAAGATTTTGAGAAATTCTGTTATTTTTGGGAAATATGGAGACGAAGGAAAAATAATTTTGAAAATCTGGCTCAATGGTGGGAGGTGGGAAAAGCACAGATTAAAGTTTTTTGTCAACAGTTTTCTTATAATGCTACTTCTACTCTGAAGAGGAATGTAAAAAACTTGGAGAATGAGATTAATGAAATGGAAAGAAGATTGATTGATGTTGATGATCATGGTTCAATTAATGTTTTAAAAAATAAAAAAAATGGAATTGAAGTCACTGTTGGAAGAAAGAGTTAAAGGTGCACTAGTAAGAACTAGAATATCTTCGATTAAAGAAATGGATGCTCCAACTGCTTTTTTTTGGACTTGAACGAAAGAAAGCACAAAAGAAATGTATGCTTCATCTTAGAAGGAAAAATGGAACAATTACTTCAGACCCAATTGAAATGAGAAAGATGGGTATAGAATTTTATAAAGAACTGTTTGGTAATATGGACCGTGATGTTGGATGTATGGACCAGCTCTTAAGGGATCTTCCTAAATTAAGATCTGAGGACAAAAAGTCATTGGACGTAATGATTTCTTTTGATGAACTGTCAAAGGCTGTGCAACAGCTTTCTACAGGAAAGTCACCAGGAGTCGATGGTTTACCAGCAGAATTTTATAAAGTTTTTTGGGGTGTTTTAGGTGAAGATTTGTATAATGTATTTTGTGAATGTTTTAAAAGAGGTTGTTTATCAATCAGTTGTCAGAGAGCTGTGTTATCACTCCTGCCAAAAAGTGGAGACCTAGGGTTGTTAAAGAATTGGCGCCCAGTGTCTTTAATGTGTTTAGACTATAAAATACTGTCTAAATGTTTGGCTAATAGAATTAAAAATGTTTTGCATATTGTGGTGGAAAGAGAACAAACTTACTGTATTCTGGGGCGTACAATAATGGACAATTTGTTTCTTATGAGGGATGTAATTGATATGTCTTTTAGAAATAATCTTGATGTGGGTTTTTTTATCTATTGACCAAGAGAAAGCCTTTGACCGTGTGGGTCATGAGTATCTTTTTAATGTCTTAAAAGCCTTTGGATTTGGGGAGGATATCATTTCTTGGATAAAATTACTGTATGAAGGGGCTTCAGTAATGCTTAAGATAGGAGGCGGCCTGAGTTGTCCAGTTCCTGTTGAAAGAGGAATCCGGCAGGGATGTCCTCTATAAGGACAACTTTATAGTTTAGCCATAGAACCCTTATTGTGTAAGCTGAGCTAAAACTAAGCTAAAAGGTTTAATGATCCCTGGTGATAATTCAGGGTTAAGGTATTCTGTATCTGCATATGCTGATGATGTAAACATGTTTATTACTAGTCAAAATGATATTCAGTTAATCTGTAAAAACTTAAAGCTTTATGAAAAATCCTCTTCAGCTAAGGTAAACTGGACAAAATGTGAAGGGTTTGTGGTGGGTTCTTGGGTTGATACTGGGCCACCTCAACTTCCTGAAGGTTTAAAATGGGGAAGGGAAGGGATTAAAGTGTTGGGGGTGTTTTTAGGTAATGATCAGTATAAAGAAAAGAACTGGGAGGGTATGCTGGAAAAGGTTGTTGCTAAGTTGTCTAAATGGAATTGTCTATTACCCGATGTCATGAATAACCTAGCCTAGCCTAGTATTGCCTTGCCTGTTTTCTCGGTTTCTGGTCTTCGCCTGTTTTCCTGGATTTACCCTTTTTGTCTTGCCCCTTTTGATTCTGTCTGCTGATCGGTGACCTACGCTAGACCTGTGACTATTCTTGTGTTTTGCCCGCCATATACCTGTTTGTCATTGTTTGACCCTGCCTGTTATGACCAAGTCTCTGTCTTTTGCTTAATAAAGCTTTGCGAATGGATCAGCAAATCTCACGTCTCGTCAGCCCCGTAACAGAATACTTGGCCACACAAGGATCCAGCGGCTTCCCAAGTGGACATTGGCCAGGTATGGACACTGCAAGGCTGTTGTTAGCCCTCGAGCAGGGCATACGCTCGCTCGAGGTGTACATTCAGGAGTATCTGGACATCACCTATCACTCTGATCTAGCGGACTGTGTTTTAATTGATTTTTTTTGTAGTGGCATTAACCAACCACTAAAATATAAACTCGTTCACGAGGGTCCCCGTTCATCACCGAGTGGTTTTTTGGACTTTGCATTATTGACTGTAGGCTCTCGATTCACTGCGGGTATCGTGGATGAACGCAACCCCACACTCACTTCTGTAATAGCCCCCGCACTAGATTGCATTCACAAAATGGCGGCGACAGAGGAGCCTGATCAAAAAATGGTGGACACAACAGCGCTCCGTCAAGTCACAGTTGATCTTCATGAGTCAGGTCAAGTCACAGTTCATTTTCATGAGTCTAGTCAAGTCACAGCTGATCGTCATGGGGCAAATCAAGTCACAGTTGAACATCATGGGTCTAGAAATCACGCTGATAGTTTGAGTATAGTCAAGTCACAGTGATCGTCATGGGGCAAATTCAAGTCACAGTTTAGGATCATGAGTCTAGTCAAGTCACAGTGAGTATGAGTCTAGCAGTCAAAGTGAGCGTATGAGTCAAGTCAAGGTACAATTCATAAAACAATGAGTCTCGTCAAGTCACAGCTGATAGTCATGTGTCTAGTCACAGTTGATCGTCATGAGGCAAATCAAGTCACAGTTTATCGTCATGAGGCAAGTCAAGTCACAACTGATCTTCATCAGTCCAGTCAAGTCTCAGCTGATAGTATGGGCTAGTCAAAGTCACAACTGCTGTCAGGAGTCAAGTTCAAGTCCAGTTGATTGTCATGGGTCACGTAAAGTCACAGTGATCTTCTGATGCAGTCAGTCACGCTGTTCTCGTGAGTCAGGTCAAGTCATCATTATCTGAGTCGTCTGGTCACAGCTGATCTTCATGGGTCAAGTCTGGTCACAGCTGATCTTCATGGGTCAAGTCTAGTCACAGCTGCTCTTCATGAGGCAAGTCAGGTCACAGCTGATCTTCATCGAGGCACTCAAGTCAACGTGCTCATCAGGATCACGCGCATCCCAGTTTGACTCATCATGTCCGTCCCGTTGTTACACCCAGATTATCAGGCAGTTCTCGGTATCCCAGATGGCTCCAGCGGAGGACCCACCGCTGGTGTCGGCACATGCAGCTGGCATCCCTAAACCAGCGCTCTCAAACCCTTCTGTTCATGAACTCATTCCCTTGTCTGCAGCACTTCCCATATGGGGGTTGCTTTATGGTGTATCTGGGTCGCGTACTCCACCGCCGATTTGACTGATTTGACTGAGACTGTAGTCTCTTCAGAGGTGGCGGCACAAGCTGCAGAACCTCCCGAAATGGCGACACTTGCCTCAGTTCCTTGAGTGGTGGTGGCGCCCAGCAACGCACTATCTGCCTGTCCTGTTCCGGCCAAGGAGAGCAGTTACGAACTCGAGTATGCCCTGTCTGTCGGCCAGGAGGCCGTCTACGAAACTCTCTGCCTGTCGGGCAGTTCTACGACTCTCTGTCTGTCCTGTTCCGGCAGGCGGCATTAAGAACTTCCTGCCTGTCCTGTCGGGCCAAGGAGGCCGTCTATTGAAACTCATCTGCCGTCCGTTCGGCCAAGAGGCGTCTACGAACTCTCTGCCGGCCGGCGTCTACGAACTCTCTGTGGTCCTGTTCGGCCAAGGAGGCCGTCTACGAACATATGACGGTCGGTTCCGGCAAGGAGGCCTATATACGAACTTTGCAGGTTCTGTTCCGGTCAAGGAGGGCCGTCTATGAACTTTGCCTGTACGTTCGGCCAAGGAGGACCCCGCTATGAATCTATGTCTACCTGTCAAGTGATAGAGGCATTTGGAACTCCCTTGCTCGTCCTGTACGTTGTTATAGAGGCCGTTTGCGAATCCTGTCGTCTGTCAGCTATAGAGGGACGTTTGCGAACTCCTGCCGCCGTCAAGCTATAGAGGCCGTGAGGCGAACTCCCTGCGTCCTGTCAGGCTAGGCGAGGAACGTTTGTGAATATCTGTGGGCTCATATCGTAAACACCAATGTTATGTCTGTGTTGTCTTTCTCGCTCTATCATATTACCGTCTCTGCCATGGGTCTCCTGACGATGTGGTGCACCAATGGATTACATGTTCCTTAGCGCTAGCCATGGTGGCCCTCCGTTCCGCTGTGGGGGTCCTCTGCTCCGCCGTGGGGGTATCTACTGTCTGGCTCTGTGGTCCTCTGCTCCGCCGTGGTGGTTATATACTGTGGCTTTGTTGGTCTTGCCACAGTGGTGGTCTATGTGGGCTTGGTGTTCATGCCTCTGCGTGGTGTCTACTGTTGGCCTGGTGGTCCTCTGCTACCGCCTGGGACGTCTACTGTCTGGCGCTGGTGGTCTTATGCTCTGCAGGGGTGTTTCCAGTCTGTTTGGTGGTCTTCTGCTCAGCCAGGGGGATTTCGGTCCCGTCTGTTTGCTGTGGGATTTCAGCTCCACTGTGCTGCCGGCTCACCTGGCTCTCGCTCCGACGGTCGCTCAGTGCTCGTCTCTCCACTTCCAGGGGGCCCCAATCCTCCCCCTAACGTTGTAGCTACACTACAGAGCCCTCGTTGCTCTAGCTAGCCTAAGTATTGCTTGCCTGTTTGCTCGGGTTTATGGTCGTGCCTGTTTTTGGAAGACACTTTAGGTCTTGCCCTTTTTGATTCTGGTGACGATCGTAGTCACTGCTGCGCCCTGGCTTTCTTGTGTTTTGCACCATATACCTGTTTGTTGTTGTTCGACCCTGCCTGTGTTTTTGACCTCCTCTGTTTTTAATAAAGCTTGCACATGGATCCGCAAGTCTCACTTCTCGTCAGCCCCGTAACACCCGAGTTATCCTATAGGGGCGTCTTGATTGCAAATAATCTGACTGCCTCTATGTTATGGCATAGACTGAATGTACTTGAGCCACTGGATGACTTGATTAAGAGCATTCAGAAGAAATTGGTGGATTTCTTCTGGTCCGGTCAAAAGTGGATT
>JADLZN010003340.1:0-44103 GCA_018155175.1 Sinocyclocheilus anophthalmus
CAAATTTGCTTTGGTTACTGTTGAGACTGTCCTCTATCTATATGCCAAATTTCACAACTGTCTACCATACGATTCTATGGGCTGCCATAGACTTGCAGAGCGAAAGAAGAAGATGAAGAAAACTAACGGATACAAAAGGTGTCTGGCTCCTAATGACTTCTTCACAACTTCATCTGTGATGTTAAAACCATTGAAATGAAGATAATTCTATCAGAAAGACTCAGAGAGGAGGTAAACGTTTACATGGTATTTATTCTGTAAAGTGTTAACGGATGGTGGTGAGTGAGTTACAATAATTAATTAATAGTTGTATAGAAACATTCTTTGGCATAGGCCCCATCCTTTGTCCAAATCCTGGGGACACAGATTTGGCTGATCCTGCGAAGATGGACGGCAGGTGCTGAGCACCCCCCCATAGATGGGACAGAATATATAGCTTAAATGGACAGCTATCTCCTTCATACTCCTATCACGAGATATTAAAAAGCTTGGTGACACATTGCACGGAAGCATATGGCGTTTGAAAGATATCATCTCCGCTCAGAGCAGGTTTAAAAAGTGATATGGGTGAATTTTGTGTAGTCTTAGAGGAGTTTACAACTAAAAAAACACTCTTAAACTCTGCAACTATGGAATGAAACCTCGACAAATTAGAAATCATACATAAATATAAAAGAATGTAAAAACGGGTTGGCCACCCCACTCACAACTGCTACTTCTGTTACTTTTTGTCTTGACAAGTAGTGCATTTATTCAGTCGCAGAACGACGTTTTGAAACTAAAACGGCATCTGACAAAAAAATCACCCATCATTAGTAAGCGAGGACGCAGAATATTTTAATCGATTAAAAAGGCAACACGAAAAACAAGAATAAGTTATGATGAAGAGTGAAAAAGTGTCAGAGAAAGCACTGAAGGCTAGTTATCTTGTGGCCGAAATAGTAGCCAAATCAAAAAAGCCCCACACAATCGCTGAGACCGCAATCTTGCCTGCATGCAAAGCCATCGTTAACACCATGCTAGGTCCACAAGCTGAGAAAGAAATATCAAAGGTTCCCCTGTCAAACAATACAGTTAGCAGGTGAATAGATGACATGTCCTTAGACATTGAAAGTGTGGTTTTGGAAAAAATCAGATCCGGTGGGAAATTTTCCTTGCAGCTGGATGAATCAACTGACATTAGTGGGCACGCTCAGCTCTTGGCAAATGTTCACTTTGTAGACGGTGACAGCATTCAAGAAACTTTTTCATTTTGTAAATCAATGCCTGACAAAACAACGGGAGAAGAAATATATCGTGTGACGACAGAGTATCTTGAACAAGGGGGATTGAATTGGAAGGACTGTCTCAGTGTATGTACTGATGGGGCCGCTGCTGTGACGGGGAGCACGAAGGGCTTCATTAGCAGAGTCAGAGCACAAAACCCACAGTTGAAAGCCACTCACTGGTTTTTACATAGGGAGGCACTGGTAGCAAAGATGCTCCCGAAGGAACTCTCTGATGTATTGGACAGAGCAGTAGATATAGTTAATTTCATCAAGGCACGCCCACTGAAGAGCCGTCTATTTTCGATTTTATGTGAGGAAATGGGAGCGGAACATCAGAGCTTGTTATTACACACGGCCGTTCAATGGCTGTCATGCGGCAAGGTTCAATGACCTGAATACAAAAATGCAAGGCAAAGATGAAAATATCCTCACTTCTACCAACAAGTTGCGAGGCTTCAGGTCCACCATAGTGAAAAAAAAGTATGCCAAGTATACTTGCAGCCAGACTAATTGTCAGTATACTTCAAGGATGTAAGATATTAACTGAGTGTGCATATTTGCGAAACCACTATTTTGTACTAAGTGGTGTTGTAGGTGATAAATTAAAATTCATAATAAAGTATAACTTTGTGTATTTGTTAATTTCTATAATAATTGGACAACTTCGAGACACTAAGTATCATGCGTATTTAAGTTGATTAGTTATATTAAAGTGTACTTTTTTTGTATCATGAGTACATTAAAAATTATTATGTGTCTTTGAAACACACAAGCAATATACTATAAATGTATTATTTTTGAGTAAAAATATGCAAATTTTCCCCCAATGCTGAATCCACTTTTTGAGGTCATTACAATAAATACACAACTTCAATGACAGACAGAGACACATTAACAATTAAAACAGTGTTTATTTAAACCTCGATGGTTTAGGCAGTGCACACAAAAAGGCCACACCTGTTTTTAAATAAAAAGACCGGCTGAAGAAGCAACACAAAAAGAAAAGCATTAGCAACAGCAGCACACAAAAACTTCATTTTTGCATTGAGTTTGATTTTTACTTATTCCGAAAACGTAACTAAATACAATTAAAACAAAACCAAAACAATACACACCATAAGAACTATTTTAAATTATACATGTCCAAAAAATATTGCGATTCTATAAAGAACTGCTCTGTTACACTTGAAGCCTGCCTGGCGCCAACACATCAGAGTACTGTGTGTGGAAACTAACTACAAAGTACAAGAGGTCAGGCAGAGGCATGTTTCATACAATTTTTTTAATACATCAGACTGTAACTCTGTATTAAATCCGAATTCTTAATAGACATGAAATAGATTTGTGGTGAGGAATTTATCAGATGTCAACATCAATAGTGCTTCCCGGTATAGCGCAAACATACGATTACAACAGAAGTGGAGTACACCCAGGTAGCAGCACTATAAATCACATGATACAACATATCTCAAGTGGCAAAGCATAGTATTTATAAGTACAGGTCAGGCTAAAGTGTAACGTAGCACATGCTTTCTGTAAAGCTGCTTTGAGAAAGTTAGTGTACTCTAAATAAGGGCATAAAGTGCAAAAGCAGCAGCAGTGCACTGACCCTAGACTTGGTAGACATCACCTCTCCGTCTTCAAAGACAATCAACACATCCAGTGGCTTCCCTCGTGACATTTCCTCTTCCTCCTCAGCAGCAAAGATGGGGACTGCTGCCTAAATGCATTAAACAAAAGTGTTAGTATATGTCACAACAAATCATAAAATTAACCCTTGTGTGGAAAGACATATTAAAATTTTCATAAATGAAAATAAAGGTGTGAAAGATCAGAGTAGTGTTTATTCAGTAGGACCTGTGCCCATTTAAAACCCTGTAGTACTTTTAAAAATGTGTCATTTTCACAACATGTCTTCCAGAGCTGTCCGTCAACTGGATTTATTTGGGAAAAACTTTCAGGGGGGGTTTTATTAATAAAACATCCAAATAAATATAAATAATAAATCAACACACCTTTATACAAACCCAAAGCAACTTTAAAGGGTCATCAGTATGCGCTGTTTTACAAGTCTTGATTGTGTTTTGGGGGTGTACTAGAACATGCTCTCATGCTTGTTGGTTCGAAAAACTTATCTTTTTCACATAATTACATTATTACAATACCTTTCTCCCCGACCTGGCACAAACAGCTTGATTAATTCTGGGTTTGATGAAGGCCCGCCTTCCGAAAAACAAAATGTTGTGATTGGTAGCTGTCCCAGTGCGTTGTGATTGGTGAACAGCTTAGACTGTGTTTCAGTACTGCCACGCCCCCTTTGCTCCGTCTTTAAACAAAAGCTTTTGGCGAATCCGGAACTACTCGCTCGTGTTGTGGAAGCTGTCCTCAGTAAAAATGCGCAGCACACAATAGAAAATCGGGGTTATAATGCTCAGGAACAGAGTTAAAAAATAAATTTCAACCACTGTTTCCTGACATCATCCGTTTTCGGAAGCCCAAACAAAGACGTTTGGGAACGGAGGTGAAAAAAACAGCGTTCAGGCGGGCGCGCACCGGACGAGAAGTGCAGCGTCACGCCACGTCATTAAAATTAAAATACATTATTTTCTATTAGTGTAGGCACACCGGCGGCGCCGCCACTTCATGTTATACTTGTAAGAATTGTTCTAGACACGCCGAAAATTTGAAGCTGCAGCTCTTCTTCTTGGTTTTCTCTGAGGCACTAACTCTGCAGCAGCACTTCTTCTTCGTCATCTCATCTGATGCACTCACTCAACCAAGCGTTCTAACCACAACCTCACCCTCCCCACCCCCCAACCATTCGGATTTCCGTAGGCGGGAATTATTGTAATGATATTCTAATGAGCCGCTTTGTAATATCACAAAGCACGGAAAACAAACGCTGTAGTCCAAACAAGCCATTCGTTGTAGTTCTCGAAAAGGGATTTTTAAAAAACGAAATATTTCCCTTTGGAGTGGACTTTGAGATGTGTAACTTTGCAGATCTTTTTTATGCTCATTACAGACTAACTAAAGTTGAAAATGTGAAAAAGCATAATAGGGCCCCTTTAAGATAAGTGCAAGTGGAAATATAACACAAAATATATTTTTTTGTAATCCATATTAAGAAAGCCTACTATAAATAGAACTTTCAAGACCCAACTCGTATTCTTCTGAATCATAATAACTCTGAATCAAAGGCAACCTGAAATTTCATATGTTATTCATTCTGCCAATACAGTCTGAATCAAAAACGGTGGCACACTACATTACATCAAACATCACTGATCCTGGATATCACGATGTCAGTCACGTGGTGTGAAAGAAGCAGTGTTTGTCTGGGCTGTGTATGCATGAGTTGATCAATGTTCAGATTTTACTTAAACAAACCTTTCAGAAAATGATGGTTTACATCTCGCAAAACACTAAAACCCATAAATTAAATCCATGTGAATTCTACTTCATTTTAGGCCTGTAGTATTGCAGCCATCTTGTTGCCTTTGTCATCCCAGCACTCCACGCTGCCTTTGCTCTGAAAACATTGATTTCAAAAACATATGCAAGTATGAGTTTCGAATAAAAAAACGCGAACCGCAAATATCAGTCTGAAATGGGAAATAACGCTAGCAAAACAGCCATCATAAATGCTCCTCGAGCCGCTGTGTTTACCGGGGCTTCGGCTGCATTAGAAAACTTAATACGCATCCACATGGATATGCTAGATGAAAGTTTTTATTTTCCAATGAAAAACCGGTGGTGTCAACACGTATATTTAACACTCCGTTGATAACTGTTGCTGTAATGTCGTGGTAATTCACTCTTTGCTCAGTTAATACATATGCGTTGCGAGCTGGTTAATCTTCAAATAATAGATCCGACAATAAATCTAGCCTGTCAAAGTTTTTTAAGGAATAAAGAAGCTTGAAATGCTTACCTGGGGCAAGTTCAAGTTCAAACCGGTGTGCAACGTTTTGCTATGGTTTCCGGTTTGAACGACATGTTTTCTGGAAACGGTGTGCAACGGTGTTTGAAATGCGTTTTCTCTTGTTTGGTGGGTGCGTCAAACATGTCAGCCCAATCAGCAGCAGCATGCATATAAACCACACGGTATTAAAGAGACAGCTGGCACATGTAATTAACATCCAAATAAATTCACAAGAGCAAGTATATTGTTTGCAAGTTTATTTACATTAAAGGCAAAATAACTGAAGTAATACGAGCACATGGAGAGATATGGAATCTTTAAGTCTGTCTAAAACCTAAGATAGATATATATCAGTAGGTATCCTAATACCCTGCTCCTTAGGAAGGGTCGAGACACTGATACATTAAAACTACTAATCCATATATTTTGCTATTGTATTAGGAGTGACACTTTCATAACCTTTTCTCCCATCGGAGTATATAAAGGGAAATATCAATATCATGCACAACAAACAGCAATCGCAATAATGATAAGCTAATATCACAAGAAAAAATAATAAGGTATATAGATCATAACACAGTCTTATAACTTGGAGGTAAGAAGTGGATTATCCTTCACCTGAAATGTTAGTCTTTTCATCCTGATGCGAGGCAACTGTTGGATACAATAATTAGGAACCACAGTTCCAAAATACTTAACTAAATTGGGAATCTTTTTATTATGGAAGGCAAGGGCGGGATGTGAAATCGAGCGGAGTGGCAGCATTAAAACACGTATATTTTTTTTTTTTTTTTTTTTTTTTTTTTTTTTTTTTTTTTTTTATTTTTTTTTTTTCTTCTTTTTTTTTTTTTTTTTTTTTTTATTTTTTTTTGTTTTTTTTTTTTTTTTGTTTGACCGCAGTTCATCAGGCTCTGAAAAATCTTCAAAAAGAACAACAAAGAAATGGCCTTATTCAGCTGCCATAGTTGCAACTCTTGAGTCATCAGAACAGTGTTCAACGCACCACCGTTTCCGTTTAAAACACGTTTTGCACCGTTTTGCCGGGGTTGAACGCAGCCCTGTTCTTTTCGTGACTCTTCTTTGAGTGAGCTCAGCTCAGCTGTGATTGGACGGACGACGTCACGGGACTGACTAGATAACGGGAGCGGTTTTTGAATCTTTTTAGGAAACACACTAAAAATATATATTTTGCCATAAGTAAAAGTTATTACATAAAAAAGGCTTATCTGAAGACGAGTACACTGAAAAAATTATTAAAAAAATGTTTAAGGTATGTTGCAAACTTATGAGCTACATTTAAATAAAAAATGTTGAAAATGTCAACTAAATTTGTTTATTTAAATGTAGCTAAAATAAATTGATTGCAACCACTTTCCTTAAAACAATTTTGTAAATTAAATTAATATTTTCTCCCAGTGAAATATAGTAAACATTAGTATATATATATAAATATAAAAATAGTAAATATATTTACTATTGTTTATGTATTTATTTAACCTATAATATATAACCTATAGCCCTATACTCTATACAAAATATTTTCTCCAAAAACATTATTTAAAAGAAAAAAAGTTGTTTCAAGTCTGTTCAACACGATGCAGTCAACCTGATATAATGGTGTTAAATCAAAAGCAATTGTTTAAATAAAGTGAACAGCATTAAAAAAAATTCTCAGTGAGCAGTGTTCTTTATCATTCCTAATAACACGACTCTTTAAAAGAGGATCAGTTCTGTTGTACAGTTAAGTGAAGGAGCATTCTGTGAAATTCTGACCCTGATCGCTTTCAAGTGTGAGGATGGGGCATCTTCTGCATCCACCACAAACAGAAAGCCGTGCATGGAGGAACATTTTTTTAGAGATGTTCAGCTAAATATATCCTCAACATTTATATATGAAGTGTCTCATACCAATAATGTATCTGCTGTCCATCCTCAATCACTCAAGCATAAATGTGTAATGATTAGGTCTAAAGACAAACTGTGTCTTTCCACTTCCAAACAATATTGAAAGAGACTAAAAACTGATTCCTGGGGAACTACTTCTGCAGCTTTATACAGATATCAATGCCAATTGTTGTTATGTAATGATATGTTATAATAATGCAATGATAATATTAATGCAGAGTGAGTGAACTTAAATTTTTGGCCATGCAAAATAGACAGTGTTTACTTGACTGTACACTTTATAACGCATTCACTTTATTTATTTGTGTTATTACCGGTACTTTCTGAAAACAGTGTATGTCCAAGTAATGAAGCGAATTCCAAGCATGAAGAAGTAAACTTAAAAATTACTCAAAAATGTAAAATATACTACAACTTTGGATTATTTAATAATGTACTTTGAAAGTACTTTCAATGCATTGTTACAATGATAATTTTCAGCACACAGTAAAAAAATATTCATAAAATATATTTAAGTAAAGTGCAAAAATAAATATACTTATAAAAAATAAAAAGAACTTTCAATTCAAGTATATTTTTGTAAAATACATTTTTTAGAAAATATACTAAATTACAATTGCTTTAAAGTGTGTTAAAAGTTGTATTGTGAAAATAGACAAAAGCATGCTGCTAATATACTTTTTATATATTTAAAGAGAGTACATTTTTTGTTAGTATATTTGCAATGTACTATAAACAGGGTATTTATTACAAATACAATAAAGTATACTTTTTTTCACTAGGGCAAGCTCGCCCTCTGGCGCTCTTTTGTTGAACAGGGCCAACTTGATATGTTTCCGTTGTGCAATGCACACTCAAACAGCAAACTCGAGGTTCAGCTTTTATTTTCCAGCTGAGTCTAATGCTGAGTTTGGCTGGGTCCTTGATCCTTGGAGTTCATCTGGACTGGAAAGTTCAAAACGCATGCCACTGCAAGTACAAGAACAAGTCACGGAACTAAGGGAAGATTGCAGTTTAAAAATGAAATTTCAAGACATTGCTTTGGACAGTTTTTGGATAAGTGAGGAGAAAGAATATCCAGCTGTTGCAAACAGTGCCATTGAAGTTCTGATGCCATTTTCCACAACCGATTTGTGCGAATTGAGTTTTTCTAGCCTGACATACATCAAGAATAAGTACAGAGAGCGTCTGAGAACAGTGGATCAGGAACTTCGTGTCTGTCTCTCATCCATTCCTGCCAGAATTGATAAGCTGTGTGCATCATCCTAGGCTCAGGTTTCCCATTGAAAGTAAGTCCTTTTCAATTGAGTGTGTGTGGTGGTCTGGAGGGGGACTGTCTAGCATTAGTGTTTGTGTAGGGTGCCACAAATTTTGTTAAAATTTCCAAAGGGTGCCACGACTTAAAAAAGGTTGGGAAACACTGGTATAGATGGCTACAGTCATCTCATAGTCTTTCTCCGTGCCTCAAGCAACAACCGCAGCAGCACTGTAATGAATTGCTTTTTGAATGCTGTGACCAGGTATGGAGTGCCTTCTAGGGTCTGAACAGATCATGGAGGAGAAAACAATGATGTCTGTGTGATCATGAACATTTTCAGGGGCCCAGAGATAACCAGCATATTGAGAGGCTCTGGGGTGACATGTGGCGGGCATATAATCTCTTCCACTTCCTGGAGAGTGAAGGTATAGTGGACATAGATAATGAAATGCATCTCTGGGCACTTCATTATGTCTACTTGCCAAGGATCAACAGGGACTTGACTGCCTTTATCCGACAATGGAACAACCATGGGCTGAGAACTGAAAGACATTAGACCCCAATGCAGACCGAGGCTGTCTGAGGTTGTCTGGAACAACAAGGACAAAGAACCACAGCAATGCAAGAAATCTTTGGCAGAAGAGCTGGGCCAGCAGATGAAACTGTTGTTCAAGGACCATCTGAACAAGGAGAAACGACATCAAGAATGCAGGGGGCAGCAATGGTTGACTGGCCAGACAGAGTACCAGTACCACAGAATCCCTACACTTTGGACAATGCAACCTTTGAGCAACTTGTTGCACAATTTAATCCACTTGGTGGGACATAAGCAGAACTTGGATTAGACATCCTTTGCAATGTTTTGTCTTTTTTGACATCTTTACATCAATCATAGGAAAGGACGAGTTCATCCCCCAAAAAAACTTAAGGCTGCATGTTAAATGGTTGCAAAACATAGAGCTAACCTTTCAAGTTTGTTTAGAGTATGTTCCATTATACATTACTTTCATGTTTTTATTTCTTGGCACCAAAAGAACTGTCCAAAACAAAATTTTTGGGTGAAATTTGGTCACTTTTTACATTTGTATGGACCCAAATAAGTCATTATTTTAATATGTAAATATGTTAAGATGTTGTAGTAGTCATTTTAATTTAAGGTCATTTGCATCAATGTCAATGTTAAGGTCTTCTGGAATGCTGGTGAAATAAAAGTACCCAGTTCCCACACCAAAATTGTTTTCTGATTTATTCTTTGACAATCAAATACATTTAGATCTTGCCCCAACTTTTTTACCAGAGCTGTTATAAAAAATTCAAAAGATTCAGATGTTCGCAAAAACATTAGTGAAGTTTTTATTTAATGAACACAAGCATCGATTTGTTTTGTATTGTAATACAATAACGCCAGAATATAATGTTTTATTTAAAACACTGAAAGGAAATAAATGGAAACTTGGCAAGGTAAAGCCATTTAAACTTGATGTGAAAATTAAAGTTTACAATTCTTATAGATTTAAAGTTCTAAATGTTTATCTGCATGTTATTTTATCACTGTTTGCTCTTAATTTTCAATCAACAATAACTTCTACGAACCCCTCTCAACAATTATTTTCTCTAGTGACCGGCTATGTCTTTGTGTGAGGGAGAAGAAGGTTTCAACATCTCCCATCCACTTGTTTCTTGTATGAAATATTTGCAGCAATAAGCAAAACAAAGACATGGTGGTAAGTAATTTTTCCAAATGTTTTTAGGTTAGAAAATGTTTTTAGGTTGAAATGGGGTGCGCCTAAGTTTCCACACTTGACAGACACCTGCCTCACTCACAAACTGAGTCCTTACCACCATGTCTTTGTTTTGCTTATTGCTTATTGACTTAACGTAACTAAGGTTAAGAAGGTGACGCTTATACCTCCTAATCGAGAGATCCTTGTATTGCAAGGACCCCAATTGTTTCATTTTTTTTCCCCCCCTGAAAAAAAATTTTTTCCACTCTTCTTCTGACACACCTCTTGGCAGGTAGAGAGTCGGGGCACAGGTTGAAGCATAAGGAATTCTTCGGGTTGGCTCCTCTTGGTCATAAAATTCCACTTGGCACTTTTGCTGAAAGCCCAGTGAAGGGACAGAATCTGCTGCAGTTACAAACACTAGACATCCTCAAAGGATATGCCCACATCATCTTCTGTTTAAGGCATGTAAAAGGCAAGAAGCAAAATCTAATTACATTACAAAATAGTGCGCAGTTAAAGAAACACTTGCCTTGAATCAACATTAGCCAGCACTCCCACTGGAAGACAGTGTCCTCCTCAAGGTCTCGCCTGTTGCTCTCTGGTGAACTCTAGACAATGTTGAAGAGGTCTCGGACTTCATTTCTTGTCAGTGTACCTCTTGTGTTGGTAAACAAGGGGAGGAAAGCGGTCCATTTATTAAGCACCACCTCCCACAACTGGTCACAGGAGTTCAGCCCAGAAGTAAACTGCTGGATCATACTTGCCACTCTGAACATAAAACAAAAGTAATAATAAGACTTACAAAATTGCTGTTGTCAATTGTTATGGTGGAAACAAGCTTCAATAGTAATTAATAGTGAAATGAAAGTGTCATGGTTTCCAGTTGAGTCATATTTACACTACATTTCCCATCATCCCTCCTTCTACTCACCTGCACTCCTTCAGCAATCACCCAGTCACTTCCCAGCTGTCACTCATCACCCGCACTAGTGAAAAGGACACTCCACAGACACACACTGATTGTCTATTCTCGTCTCCTATTCAGGGTTCCCACTGGTCCTTGAAATCCTTGAACGTTTGCTAATCTGAAGAAGAAAAAAAAAATTCAAGTTTTAGAAAATAAACATAGATGCAGGTCCTTGAACGTGCTTGAATTAATTTTGTTCAATAAGTTTTCTGGAAAAAATTCCATATTATTCACTCTGGTCCACTAATGTGTCATTTTGCCAACATTTCGTGGCCTATGCATACTAGCTTGCTTGATTTACGTTAGTTACGTGCATTTACGCGTCGGTGCTGTTAGCCAATTGAGGTTTCCCGTGGTAGTGGGTCGTACCGCCGAGTTACCATATCTTCTTTGGATCAGAAGTCTGTTGTCATGTCCAAAGTATGGTGACCCGTACTTGGAATTAGTGCTCTGCATTTAACACAGCAGTGAACACACACACACACAGTGGACACATACCCGGAGCAGTGGGCAGCCATTTTTTCGCTGCGGCGCCCGGGGAGCAGTTGGGGGTTCGGTGCCTTGCTCAAGGGCACCTCAGTCGTGGTATTGAAGGTGGGAGAGAGTGCTGTACATTCACTCCCCCCACCTACAATCCCTGCCTACCGGCCTAACCTTTGAGTTACGAGTCCGACTCTCCAACCATAAACCACGACTTCCACAATTAATGGCCACGACTTTGTGTTGTACGTTGCCATGACGTTCACACACGCACGAAACTACTACGATGGTACCTCAACGTTTCAAAGACACACCATGAAATTAATGTTGAATTGCTTTGCTTGTTAATAATGTAAACCCATGAGGCAAGAAAAACGTCTGGTTACATGAGCCTAAGCTCTTTAAAAAAAAAAAATCCATGCAAAAGTTAATCAGATCATTTTAGAATACAGTGTAGGATGTACTGAATATTCTTCAGTTTTATGCAAAACAAATATGACAAAAAGAATATCAGACCTCGGTCATATGGCCAAAAATAAATGCAATTTTTTTTTTTGCACAGTTGTTTTTGACACATGAAAACTGTAACAATGTAGGCTATCTTACAAGGTAACATGATGTAACCTTGCTCCAACTTGAAATGTGTCCCCACATCAAGTCCTTGAATTTGAGGGTTTTGGACCTGGAAAGTCCTTGAAAGGTCCTTGAATTTGAAGTTAACCAAGGTGTGCGAACCCTGCCTATTTCAAGTCTCCATTCTCCAGCTCCTCGTCTCCTGTGCTATTGTGTTCTACCTGCAAACAAAGAAAGGAAAGTGCTCAGATTACATTCATCAGTGACTGTTAAATGTGTGAGTGTGGCAACTTACCTCTTCCGTGTTCATCCTGCTGCATCTGCATTCCATATCCTCCATTGCATTACCACTGTGATTAATAAAGCCGGTCTTTATTTATACTTACCATCATCCTTGTCTGTGCTTTCTGACAGAAAGCATGTCAGATTTACAAATAGACCATTGGTAAATGGAAAATCTCACCCTATATTATCATTCACAGCAGGGGTTTGCGGGGGCGTACCAGCTGGGACCACACTATCTGTATCCTGCACTCTCACTACTGCTCTCCATAATCGGTTTCTGTGTGGATTTTTCCATGTTCTCTCTTTAGCCTGTGTCAGCTCCTCTTCCATCATCTCTTTTTAGGTTTTCCGCCTCCTCACCATCCAGAAACAATGCGATTATGACTGGAGGCACAGACTGATGGATGGATGGAGAAATACCTACGATTGGACTAGCGTTGCTCCGGACCGGAGACGCAAAGGACTACTTCTTTCAATCTCATTCAGTCTCATCGCTCGCATATCGATGCTATTCTCACGTCAATAGAACCTCCTCCCCTAATTGACCACTACTATGATGGAAGGTTCAAAATTGAAAAAAATCATTATTATTGCCATATTTTACACAACATATTTTAACAAATTAGAAAATAAAAAATCTTCAGCATTTCAGCAAGACATAAAACACGTCCTGAAATGACATCTTGCTTTTGAAAAATGTACACTTATAATCATGAACCTAGCCTGAAGGTCATGATGGATGGGATTGTGTTGGTGTAAGTTTTATCTTGGCTTGACAAAGCCTGGCATTAAAAAAAAAGATGAAAAACCTTGAAATTTGATAGCTGTATGGTTTGTCAGATAAATAAACATGCTTTCACGTGATGCTAGCATGTTTTAGAAAAATAAAATTTTTAAATCGTGAATCACAGTAACAAATTATTACTAAAAAACACTGTGATGTCGTCCAGACACACAACTGATTTTTATTGTAAGTGCATACAGCTCAATTCCATTCTCCCTTTCAACCTATAGTGTAAATATGTGGAGTGGCATCTGAATATGAATGAAGAACTATGTAAAATTGTGTATGTTTTACAGAGGTAAAATCAGAGCCAAAATGTGAAGACTTGCTCTGTGTTGATAGAGGCGAGAGTAAAAGGTAAAGGACTTTTAGTATATTTTTGTGGTTCAATGAAGATGCCAAACTTGCTGTGTTTGTCACACAGGTTTCATCCCATGATGCAGATTTAACAAGCAAAGGCCTATGGGCAGTACAACCATTCTTTCACCTTCAGATGAATATAAAGAGCAGATCTCCCCAATGCATTGCTTGAGTGAATCTGATTGGGACTAAAGCTTTCCAAATGCAAAGGAATTATCTGTCTTTGGCTATTTACTTTACATAGCTCAAAATCTTCTGGCAGATCAGGGAAATGAACGCTTAGTGCCTGTTTGAATTCTTCTTTATCCAAATCTCGTTGCACCACAACACGGCAGGGTGGACTGGAATCTGGAAGTATTCACAAAAAAAAGGTTACACTTTATTTTGATAGTCCACTTTAGACATTCTACTAACTATAAGTAACTTTGCAACTACATGTAAACTAACTCTCATTAATTTGCAACTACATGTCAACTAACTCTCAGAGTAGACTGTTAGGTTAGGTTTAGGGTTAGTCGAATAAGTTGACATATACTTGCTATTCAGTCAGTATGTTGTATGTTGTGGGTCCATCAAAGTAAAGTGTTAGAAGATATTAAGCAGACAGTCTACTAATACTCTACTAACTGCTAGTTGACATGCAGTTGCAAAGTTACTTATTGTTAGTAGAATGTCTAAAGTGGACTATCGAAATAAAGTGTTACCAAAAAAAAAAACTATTTCAGCTTTCATGTCAAAAAGCATTAAATTATTTTAAAAAAGTATTCACGTGATATGTGAACTCACCCCTGTGTGATCTATAATGGCAAATGGTGGCTTTTTAGCATAGAAACTTTAAAAGTGATTTGCACCTTCGCTGACGGATCGGGCCACCACCACCTGAATTACGGAACATCTCAAACCTTTATAAAAAAAAAAATATATATATAATATATATATATATTGCTTTTCTAAAGTGATGAAAACCTGTTATTTTCAGTAACACTCAATAAACAACAATCCTGTGCTATGAGCACTGCCGCTTCGCTATAGTTAAGTTGTTGTACAATTTGGATGTGTTGGTCAGTGTAATATTTGTCCCACCCTTCCTCCACTGTAATTGGATGGTAGGGTAATTATGACATTGAATAGTGCAGCATTTTATCCACTGATCTATAAAAACCGGATTGCTCTGAGGTCATGACAAGTAAATATCGTAATTCCCACATATTCTATTAACTTAATATGAAATTATCTGATTTTAATAAGAAAACATTACCAAATAAAAAATTTTATATTTAAAGTCTACCAGTACATTCTTACAATGCAAAGTGAAACGTCCTAAGCATGTACTTGGTTACATATTTATTAGGTCAGGAACGTCCCCTGCTTATTGAAGCAGTCCAGTTCTTCTTCTCCTTAGCAGGGGCGTGTCTACGTGGTGGCCAGGGGTGGCACCGGCCCCCCTGAAATCTGGCTGGCCACCCCAGGTGCCCCCCCTCCCCTACCAGATGTCTTGCGATAGGCTTGTTTTTTAGTATTTATAACTGCATCTGGCAGGGGCGGATCCTGTGTAGGCAGCTGCCTAGGGCCGCTTTCTTCTCTTCTTTATACTTTAATTTCAGTGGTTTCTATAGCGTGATCTTAACATGACAAATTTTTTTGAAAGTGCATAATGCTACTGATCCATGTATTCGTGAGCAAGAATCTCTCACACTCTCTCACACCCCCCCGGCCACCTCTATTTTGAAACAGTGCCGCCAGACGCCCCCCCCCCCCCCATTTAAATCTCTAGACACGCCCCTGCTTGTAAAGCTACAAACTCCAGTATTTTGCTAGCCTTGTTTCCACACCTTACTGTGTCCGCTTTTTTCCTGGTTAATCCTACCTTGCTTAAATGGTTCGTTACCCCAACATTAAAAATTCTGTCATTATTACTCACCCTCAAATGTCCGTTTCAAACCCGTAGACCTTCGTATTCATACTGTGAACACCAATTCAGAATATTTTTGATGGAATCTGGAGCTCCAACCCTGCTATACAGCAACACAACTGTAACTGTTCCCAGACAGAAATGTAGTAATGACATCAAAAAACAGTCCATTGTGACATCATTGGTTCAACTTCATTTTCAACCTCATACGTCATCCGCCCGGAACGGCTTCCGTGTACAACAGTGAGCGCAAGCTATTCAAGTGATTATTACGTTTTGAATAGGGATATTTTTTCTTACAAAACGCATCGATTCGCTACAGGAGGCTTTTGTTCAACCCCCGGAGCCGTGTGAGACACTTTTTTTTTTTTTATGGATGGGCGCTTTTTTAAAAACTTCTTTTGGACTGAAGCAATGCAACACCTGCTGACTGCAATGATAGAGTTTGAAAGATCAAAGACAATTTTTAACTCCGACTGGATTCGTCTGAAAGAAGAAAGTCCTATACACCTAAGATGCCTCGGAATATGCAATATGCCAAGAAATATCTAAATATCATTTCACTGATTGTTGTTAACTTTTTAATTATATTATCCAAAGGTACAGCAGTTAGCAAACCATTAGGCAGTAAAGGCTTTGGAGTCTATTTAAAGGGAATGATTGTGGTGGGGAATTTGGTCAAATTATGGCAGCAATACAGCTAATAATTGTTTGAAATCAAAGACGGCGCCGTCCATGGAGCCATTTAGTGTATGTGCACTATTTAATATGTAAAAACTTTAGTCCCCTGGCTACCATGTCAGAAGCTGCATTTAAATACAACATTAAGCATCAATTCACAGCTTTAGATCTTTTAGTCAGATTTTTGTCGAACAACTCATCGAGCTCAATCTCCTCCCTCCTCAGCCCCAAAAATTATTGCTGGTGGCTCTCGTCTTTCCTTCTCTTTTTTTCATCCCTCCATAGTAACCTGTGTTATAAGTTGTGTGGTGTTTGTGCTTTAGAGGTGCTTTCAGATTGGGATACTGTTGCCACACGGGACCCAATGAAATCTTGCAGGATTACACAGTTTTTAACCTTTCCTGCAGGCGGTAAAAAATGCAACAGTCCTACCATCCCACCGTCCCCGCAATTTGCACATAACAAGAATTCTAGTTACATAAACCTAGGCTTGCTAAAGTAGTCGCCGTTTATGTGTTTTATGGTTAAAAAAACATTATTTTCCACATCATGTACATTATTGTTTCTCCTCTATGCCGCCTTTCTGAAACGCGTCGATTTTTTTTTTACAAAGCTCATCGGTCTGAAATGTGCTCTGATTGGCCAGCTATCCAGTGCATTGTGCTTGGCCGCATACCTCAAGCATGTGACTGAAATGTTACACCCCTACCATACTGTGATGCCGTGTCCGGCCGGAGAGACGAGACAAAAACAAATCCCATTACAAACCTCGCATTTGTTGCATACCTTTGGACATAATTGCTGATTATATGACTTTATTAACGTCGTTTTCGCAGTGCAATTGCAACCGCATCACATAAACCCGTCTTCATTTGTGATCGGAGAATGACCAACAACAAGCGCTACTCTACACTGCCCAAAACTCGCGTTTTGAATCATCAGTGGCAAATTCTTTAATATAAAAAACTTACTTACAATCTGTGATCAGAACAGCCGGCATTGTAGTCTATACTCCCAGGATCAGGAAACAGTCCTCCATAAAATGCTCTGCACACATCTTTTCTGGAACAGTGGTTGTAAATACAACTTAACCACTGATTTCCTCTTTGGAAGGCCAAACTAAGTAGTTTCGCTTTCACAACGAAAACACAGCGACTCCACAACATGGCAGCGGTGGCAACAGCAAGAATAAAAGTTACGCCTTTTTTCTTTGCTTGAACATTTGGGCGGCATATGCAAATCTTCCCACACAGTGACATAGACATGTGGGCACGTGTTTAAACGAGGCGTTTAGGAGGGCGTGGACGAGTCTTAACTTTTATAAATCTCTTTTATGTTTGAGACTTGATCTTATCTATTCACAAACAGCTTGTAACACTCCAAAGAGAAAGGAAAACTTGAAATCGCATCATATGACTCCTTTAACGCAGTTTTATCATAGGCAGAATGCAAAATATAATTAATTACAAGCATTTCAGTCAAATGTAATTTATGCAATATTTCAAAACTTTAACCCACAGGGGAAAAAATCAACCCATTGTAACAGTTAAAAAGAAGCCCAATTATGTGGGAAAAAAGGCAGACTTGACAACCCTGCATCCAAAACGAGCTGCAGGAGTCAGAGTCACGGGTCAAGAGTAATGAGAGATGACTGATAAGACCATGGTGGAGGATTTGCTGCTCCACAGATCCTGAGCTCATTGACAAATATCTTATCTCTTTACACGGAGTATGCGAGATCACAAAATCAAAAGTGAACAGTGAGCACTCATTCAACAGTGATTTCAATACCCCACATTTTGATAGCAGCCCCCTGATGCGCGAACATTATATACTGTACAATATTAGTGTTTAGACGGGCAGGAGTGGGCGAGAGGGGAACACACACGATGTGGGAGCAGGCAGTAATGGTCAAAAATTCAGCGGGAGCACAATTAAGAAAACAGTACCGCACAGAGCTCTACCATCGATATCAAAATACTGAAGTTTATTTTTAATGACATGCCTGAGCGACCGAAAGATAACATTTTAATTTGTTCTTAACATTTTAAAACGGCTTTGTGAATTACTGCAAATCATTGTTTTGAGTGTTGATCAAATTTGTACACATCTGCGTACATGTAGTGGCCTTTGTAATATGACAAGTACAGGAAATTAAGCAAACAAAAGCAATTACCACACTGAAACAGACTGTTACCATCATTGTGGTTGCATTGT
The DNA here is from genome assembly GCA_018155175.1 of Sinocyclocheilus anophthalmus. NCBI lineage: Eukaryota > Metazoa > Chordata > Actinopteri > Cypriniformes > Cyprinidae > Sinocyclocheilus > Sinocyclocheilus anophthalmus. Next base: position 18,343 of record JADLZN010003340.1, read on the forward strand.
TTCCACTTCTTCCGACTCAAGCTCATACATATATGGCTCTATCACAGTATTTACCATCTCGAGTATCAAAAACAACATGTTGTGAAGGAGGGCATGGATATGCTGTGATGAAGTTAGCCAATCACAGCAGTGGCTGTTTATTTCCATTTCTCCAAGAGGTAATGCCCCATGAAGCTGAGTGTTTTTCACAGAGAGTAAAATTGTGGATGGAAAATTATCATTTTGACAAATATTGGACCTTTATTTGTACAAAAATACACTTCATAGAAGTTTATAAACTAACCTCAAGAAACATCTGAAACGGCATAAACCTTAAGAGTTGCTTTGTTTCCGCAAATTTTTTCCACAGTGAAACATATTCCACACTGATGATATAAAACAGTTCTTTCTTAAGTGAATCTTCATGTTGTAATTAAGGGTTCTATTATATCTGAAAGTCTTCCCACACTGACCAAATATAAATGGCTTCTCTCCAGTGTGAATTCTCATGGGGACTTTAAGGCATCCATATTGATCTACACTCATCTCCAGTGGGAATTTTCATGTGCTTGTTAAGGATTCCTTTTCAGCTGAAACTTTTTCCACAGTAGCTGCGTTTCACACGTCTGCGGTGCAGTGTGGCTCTGATACGGCCACTGATGATGATTGAGGACACTCGTAGTCAATGCTTGTGTTTATTCCAGCCGCGCCACGCACGTTTCTGAAGGGCTCTCTGTGCTGCTTCTGTAAAGATACACGCATACACCTCCTTTGAATAAATATAGCCAAAATCCATTGTCATGACTTATTGCGAGAGGCAAAAGTTACGTTTTAGTCACATAACATTGGTTAATGGAAACGCCGTCATTTCACAGTACTTTTTATCGACATTTTTAAAATATCGCCAAAGTTTTGCGCAAATCTGTAATGGAAACGCACCTATTGTTTGCAGGTGAAAGGCTTCTCTCCAGTATGAATTGGCAGGTGGACTTCAAGGTGTCCTTTTTTAGTGAAACTCTTACCACACTGCATGCATTTGTAAGGCTTCTCTCCAGTGTGAACACTCATGTGGACTTTGAGGTTTCCTTTGTGACTAAAACACTTTCCACACTGAGGGCATGTGAATGGTTTCTCTCCAGTGTGAACTCTCATGTGGGCTTTAAGGTTCCCATGTTGATCAAAACTTTTCCCACACTGAGTGCATGTGTAAGGCTTCTCTCCAGTGTGAACTCTCATGTGGACTTTAAGGTTCCCATGTTGACAGAAACTCTTTCCACACTGAGGGCATGTGTATGGCTTTTCTCCAGTGTGAATTCTCATGTGGACTTTAAGGTTCCCATGTTGATCAAAACTCTTTCCACACTGAGGGCATGTGTAAGGCTTCTCTCCAGAGTGAATTCGCATGTGCCTGGTAAGGCTTCCTTTTATAGTGAAGCTCATTCCACACTGTTGGCAGGTGAAAGGTCTCTCCCCAGTGTGAACTCTCATGTGATAATTAAGGTTTCCTTTTCGGCTGAAACTCTTTCCACACTGTTGACAGGTGAAAGGGCTCTCTCCAGTGTGAACCCTCATGTGGACTTCAAGGTTTCCATGTTGATTAAAACTCTTTCCACACCGAGGGCATGTGTAAGGCTTCTCTCCAGTGTGGATTCCCATGTGCCTGGTAAGGCTTCTTTTTACAGTGAAGCTTATTCCACACTGTTGGCAGGTGAAAGGGCTCTCTCCAGTTTGAATTTTTATGTGGACTTTAAGGTTCCCATCTTGCTTTCCACATTGAGGGTATGTGTAAGACTTCTCTCCTGTGTGAAGATTTAGGTGAGCCTGAAGGTTTCCATGTTGACTGAACCTCTTCCCACATTGAAAGCAAGCAAAATAATTTCTTGTTCCTATCTTTCGAACTTTCTTTTGTGAGAAAGTATTTTCAGTCTGTGAGTAACTAAAAGATTCATCTTCAGTAATGAAATCATGATGTTTCTCATATTGATCTTTCTCTTCTATATGATTCAGTATGTCACTCTCCACTTTCAGCGGCATCAGTTCTAAGGTGAAAAAGAAACAAAAAAGTTAACCCCAGTTTAATGGCACAAAGCAAAAGACATCAAAACAAATAACATACAGCTAGAACCTGTACTCACTAAGCCATGGGTTTTCAACCATGTTCCTGGAGCCACCCCAACAGTGCACATTTTGTCTCTAATCAAACACACCTGATTGAGGTCATCAGATCATTAGTAGAGACTCCATGGCCTGAAATGGGTGTGTAGTTCAGTGTAGTAGGCTGCAGTCTCAAGGCCTTTTCACATGGAGCATGATGCAAAAAAAGCTTGGTGAATTGCAGACGAACGGTACTTCCACACCGAGCACGAAATGATTTATCACCTTCAGCTAATTCTCGCTTACACGCTAGGGGGCGCTGACCAACAATGCATTTTTCCTCAGTTATGTATCTCGTATATGGAGTTAACATCGTCCGTTGCTCAATATACAACATTAAATTAAGATAAATAAAGTTTGGTTTTACACCAGAAACAAACCATCTATAATGCTTACAAGAATACATCTTAAAATGTACTCTTCCCTCATGTAAAATGTAAATGTAAAACCCGCTTATCATTTGTCATAAACATCATTTATTGTTATGGAAATACCATGAGCTGCATAACAACACGTACAGAAAATATATCGTCACTGCCGCATACAACGTCGGTCTGTCGTCGGGGAACATGAGTGAGTACAAAGCATCGTGCTATGCTCTCCGACTGGCGGTAAGAGTTGCCAAACTCCGATACAGGGAACGAATAGAGTCTCATTTTCAGCTAAATGACTCCCGACACATGTGGCAGGGACTGAGAACCATCTGTACCTTTGGAAATAAATCTTCTGCAGCTGTGAGAGCAGACACATCGCTGGCTGACGAGTTAAACTCTTTCTACAGCCGCTTTGAATGCAATCAAGGCAGCGCGACTCTGCCGATCAGCACGTCAGGAAGCTGCAGACAGAGCAGTGATAATCATGTAATCACTGTGTCGGAGGACGAGGATCGGAGGGCTCTAAAGCGAGTGGACGTCAGGAAAGCAGCAGGTCCTGATGGGATTTCTGGCCGTGTTCTGAGGTCCTGTGCTGATCAGCTCGCTGGTTTGTTTACATCCATCTTTAATGAGTTCCTTGCTACCTCGGTGGTTCCCACCCCCTTTAAAAAATCTGTCATCATCCCTGTGCCTAAGAACAATAACCCCTCTTGCCTGAATGACTATCGTCCAGTTGCCCTCACGTCAATAGTCATGAAGGTCTTTGAAAAACCTATAAAGAACAACATTTGCTCCTCCATCCCTGATACTTTGGACCCTCTTCAGTTTGCCTATCGCCCCAACAGATCTACTGAAGATGCCATCTCTCACGTCCTGCACTCTTCCCTCATGCACATCGACAGCAGCAATGGGAACTATGTAAGGCTGCTATTCATCGACTATAGCTCAGCTTTCAATACTATAGTCCCCATCAAGCTAGCTTCTAAACTCATGGACCTCGGCCTGAATTCTTCACTCGGCAACTGGATTCTAGATTTCCTCACTGGTCGACCTCAAGTGGTGAAAGTAGGCCAGTTCACCTCCAACTCCATCACCCTGAACGTGGGAGCTCCACAGGGCTGTGTCCTGAGTCCTCTGCTCTACTCTCTACACACATGACTGCGTGTCTTCCCACAGCTCCACATCTATTATCAAATTTGCTGATGATACTGTGGTTCTGGGCCTCATTTCCAACAATAATGAGGCCGCATACTTGGATGAGGTAGAGAAACTCACATCATGGTGCCAGGACAATTGTCTCTCTATGAATGTGAGTAAAACTAAAGAGCTGATTGTGGACTTCAGGAAGAGACAGCAGCGGCCCTATACTCCTCTTATGATCAGTGGGACCCCAGTGGAGAGGGTGAGCAGCTTCAAGTACCTTGGTGTAAACATCTCCGAGGACCTGACTTGGACTTCACACATCCAAACTCAGGTTAATAAAACCAGGCAAAGACTGTACCATCTGCGACAGCTGAGAAAATTCAGGGTTTCGCCAGCAATCCTGAAAACTTTCTATTCAGGGGCCATAGAAAGTGTATTGACTCAGTGTGGTATGGGAACAGCTCCAGTCAAGACTACAAAGCCCTGCAGAAAGTTGTGCGCTTAGCTGAGCGCATCTCAGGGTCTGCTCTCCCCTCTCTACAGGACATCTACCTCAAACGCTGCAAAAACAGAGCTGTTAAAATCATCAAGGACTCCAACCACCCTGGTAACTGTCTTTTCATTTAGCTGCCGTCTGGTAAGCGCTTACGCAGCCTGATGGCAAAAACCGAGAGACTAAGGAGGAGCTTCTTCCCCCAGGCCATCAGGCTCCTAAACTCAAACTCAGTCTCTTAACACCAACATGACTTCACTTAATTATCAGTAAGACACTTAATATACTGACATTGTCACTTGCACACAGCAATTTCTGTAATATTTTATTTATTTACTTTTTTTTACCTCTATTGCTGCTATGTAACTACCCTGATGTACAACCTGTTTGCACATTCTTCTCTTGTACATTCCTGCTCATCTTAATATTTATTAAGTCTACACTATATTTTATACCTACAGTTTTATTTTATTCTTATTTTTTTATCTTACTTTTTCCATACCTATATTTATATATATTTTCTTGTGTTTGTATTCTTTAATAATTGCACTGTCCATGGACCGGACCTGACTTACATTTAACTGCTGGTCATATATTCTGTATATAACCATGTATGTGACAAACAAAAATCTTGAATCTCGATTAATACTATATTCAATTTCTATGCCTTAAAACTACTGTTAGACCTACCTAAAAGCATTATTTCACTTGTATCTTTGTTCTATTGTATATATTTGTGATTGAAATATTCCTTATGGTTGAGCCCTGTATAGTTTGACAGCTATACAGACAGCACTTGGGGGGAAAAGCAGTCAATTGTTTTCTGAAGTAGCAAAATGTATACTTGATATATAAAGCAATAATACTGGAATTATTTGCTAATGTGTTTATTAAAGAAATATGTAATATTCTATAATAATAGGTCAAAAATTAGGTAATGTTGTTGATAAGAAATATTTGATAGCAAAATTCTTATCAAAATAAAAATAAAGTATGTATGCATGCATGCATGTATGTATATATGTATGTATCTTGTGGCCTTCTTATAATGTTGGCTTGCTGAATGTTAAATAGACCTAATCCATGTTCAATGGAAATTATTTGATTATTATAAATGTGTCTTAGCAGTGTGTGGACACAACCACCCTATAATAATAAAAATCCATTCACTACTTATTTTTTAATCCCAAAAAAACCTAAACAGACTTAATAATCAAGCTGTTTTGATTTTCTAAGCAATATGACGTCATATTGCACAAGCCCCACCCACGACCGCTGACGGACTGTCCCGTATTAGCATATCCTGCCCTCAGACACCATTTTCTCCTCGCTCAAGCAGCTGTAGCGAAAACAAAGACTCGAAAGCTATGCAGGTGTTTTGTAGTTGGATGTAAAAGTGAACATAAGAGTCTTCATTTTCTTCTGACATCAGAATTTGTGAAATGAACATTACTTGGGCACATTCACTTCTGCTTTGTAATGTAGACACATGCATTTTCTGTAAAGCTGCTTTGAAACAATGTGTATTGTGAAAAGCGCTATACAAATACATTTTAATTGAATCAGAGCCACTGAGGAAGCAGAGGATTCGTGTTTTTTTTTTTTAATGGTAATGCAACACCAAATACACCTGAATTCGTTCAATTATTTATGATTATTTGCAAATCTCCTTTCCTCTTCCATGGAAGAGATGGGCGGGGTGAGCAGAGCTCATTAGCATTTAAAGAGACATGCACTGAAACGGGTCGCTGTGATCAGAGCTGTTTTTGACAAGGTAAAAAGGATGATGTTTTACATGACCACTGAGGAATTTTTAACCAAAGTATGTTACAGACATTTCATGAAGATCCTAAAGAATCATACCAACTTGTAGAAAATGGGCATCCGATGTCCCCTTTAAAGAATGGAAACCAACCTGTTTCCCCAGTATCTTCTTCTTTCACTCTGAATGTCTCTTCAATCCTCATGTCTTCACTCTCCTCTTTAATAAACGCCATCTTTATAATAGGATGTGACAAAGATCTGAGGTGCTTCACCACAGGAATTGTTGTGTTTGGAAACTGCATGTTAAAAAAAAGAATGAATAATTAATAGAAAGGAAAAATAAATCCAAACTAAATCTCTAGGGCCATCTCAACTGCTCAACTAGCTCTCTAGTTGGTGCACTGGCAAGGGGGGTCAGTCAGAGTGCTAGTTAATGGCCTTAAATGACTAACAAAAACTACAACTACAAATTATAAAAAAAATAATAATTATGCATACGAGTAGTTGACAAATATGCAGTACATTTTTGTAAAACACCATTTTTAAGAAAAAATACATATATTTACGTAACGTGAATTCTGATATTTGAGAAAATATACTTACTTTACTGTCACTTACTTTTTCAAATCTTTTTTTAATTTTTTTACTGAACATTAATGGTAAATGTGTCCAATGGTGTGATATAATAAAAATTAAGAAGAAATAAAAAAACCTCTTAATAATATACAAATAGCATGAGAGAGATTTATCTTCATTGTTAGACATTTATTTTCATCTAGTGTTATTTATTTAATATGAATATTCATATGACTTGTTGGACATTTTCAAGACAAACTTGACAACAAGACAAACTTTGCTGCCATCCGTTCAAAATTGCTGAAAATTATACCATTTTAAGACGAGTGATGATTATATTTCCCCTACTACAATACTTAACTGTTCTTTAAGATATTTTGAGGTAAATACAAATCTGCGGTTCTTTTATGTGTGTCTCACCACAGGACATTACGTCACACTAAAGGACAGAGATGGTCGTTATTGCTTTAAAGAGAAAGTGAGAAGTAGTACATTTAAGTATTTTTATTTAACTTTGAATATGTCAAAGAAGAAAGAAATTTTAATTTTGATACAAACAATATGAACATGTTTTTTAATCAAAACAAAAATATATTTTAATCAACAAAAGTCTCTTAGTCAATCAGTATGTTACTAAAACTCTTCTAGGCCCCTGCTGCATGTGTGCAGAGCTAAATATGATTGATATTCAAACTCTATTTATTAAGATGTGAATGATTTTTTTAAAGTATATGGCTGCTCTTTTTAAAGCGTAATTTCGATTCTGTTTACTTTCTGCATCTTTCTCTTAGTATCTCCTCCCTTCTGCGTGGATCCCTGTTAATTTTCTCTATTCTGTGTCCTCTCTCTCAATTATTTCGGTCTCAAAAACATCAGAAAATATTTAAATGTAATTATTGCATTTAATAACACTGAAAATGTTCATGAAGAATAAAAAGGAGGTGTCACACTAATGGACATTATCTGTCACACCAAAGGATGTTTCAGCCTTTTGTATCAGATAATGGCCTTGCTATTCATTGCTAACCTGTCATAAGCAGTTAGCAAGACACATTTCCATAATTATGTAGTTACAATATACAGTTTGTAATAAAAAAATTGTTTGATTTTATATTATATATATATATTATATATATATATTATATATATATATATATAATCAGGGGTGTCCCACCAAAGGACAACAAAATGTAACACCTTTAAGTTCAAGTTCAAGTCTGCTTTATTGTCAATTCTTCACACATGTACAGCACATACACACAGAGAATTGAAATTGCGTTACTCTAAGACCCTTGGGTGCATACAGATAACAAATACAGATAGGTACAGATTAAATACAAAATAAAACTATACAAATATACAAATAAGGTAAAATGTAAAAATATATATAAAGCACAAGGCATATGGCAGATAGAGTGCAAACCAGTAAAGTAAAACAACAGTGCAGATATAATGATTGTAGTGCAAAAAAATGATTTGTAGTGCAAAAGAGCTTATTTCGACTGATTAAAGTGACAGTGTGTGTGTATTTGGGAGCGGGAGAGTCCATCAGAGGGTCAGAGTCCAGTGGTGCGTGGGGCAAGAGAGGGGATGGGGGGCAAGGTCGGGAGGGAGTTCAACTTCCTGACAGCCTGATGGATGAAGCAGTCCTTCAGTCTGCTGGTCCTGGCCTAGAGACTCCGCAGTCTCCTCCCTGATGGCAGCAGACTGAAGAAGATGTGTGTCGGGTGGGTGGGATCACCTGCAATGCAGAGGGCTTTGCGGGTGAGACGGGTGTTGTAAATGTCCTGAAGGGAGGGGAGAGAGGCACCAACGATCTTCTCAGCTGCTCTCACTATGCGTTGAAGTGTCTTGCGGCAGGACGCGTTGCAGGGCCATACCACACAGTGATGCAGCTGGTCAGGATGCTCTCAATGGTGCCTCTGTAGAAGGTGCACATGATGGGGGCTGGGGCTCTGGCTCTTCTCAGTTTGCGTAGGAAGTAGAGACGCTGCTGTGCTTTATTGGCCAGTGCTGCGGTGTTGTCAGTTCAGGAGAGATCCTCTGTGATGTGCACACCCAGGAACTTGGTGCTGCTCACCCTCTCCACAGTCACACCATTGACGGTCAGAGGAGCATGCTGAGTGCGCACTCTCCTGAAGTCAACAACAATCTCCTTCGTCTTCTCCACATTCAGAGAGAGATTGTTGTCACAGCACCACCCGGCCAGGCGGCTCACCTCGCACCTGTAGTTTGTCTCATCTCTGTTGCTAATGAGACCCACTTACAGTAGGTCATCCGCAAACTTGATAAGGAGTTGGAGTGTGGTGACGGGTGTGTGCCGTCTTTATTGTGTTCCAAAAAAAGTTCAAATGATTTGATTTCTAAGACAAAAACGTAGTAAAGGTGCATCTCAATAAATTAGAATGTCGTGAAAAAAGTTAATTTATTTCAGTAATTAACTCAAATTGTGAAACTCGTGTACTAAATAAATTAAATGCACACAGACTGAAATAGTTTAAGTATTTGGTTCTTTTAATATTGATGATTTTGGCTCACATTTAACAAAAAAAAAACAATTCACTATCTCAACAAATTAGAAAACTTCATAAGACCAATAAAAAAAACATTTTAGTGAATTGTTGGCCTTCTGGAAAGTATGTTAATTTACTGTACATGTACTCAATACTTGGTTGGGCCTCCTTTTGCATGAATTACTGCCTCAATTCGGCATGGCAAGGAGGTGATCAGTTTGTGGCACTGCTAAGGTGATATGGAAGCCCAGGTTTCTTTGACAGTGCCTTCAGCTCATCTGCCAGTGTGGGTCAGTGTACTCTCTTCGCTCTGACAATACCCATAGATTCATCTATGGGGTTCAGGTATTGTGAGTTTGCTGGCCAGTCAAGCACAGTAACACCATGATCATTTAACCAACTTTAGGTGCTTTTAGCAGTGTGGGCAGGTGCCAAATCCTGCTGGAAAATGAAATCAGCAGCTCCATAAAGCTTGTCAGCAGAAGGAAGCATGAAGTGCTCTAAAATTTCCTGGTAGATGCTGCATTGACTGTGGACTTCAGAAAACACAGTGAGGAGCCCCTACAGTATTGAGTACATGTACAGTAAATGAACGTACTTTCCAGAAGGCTAACAATTCACTAAAATGTTTTTTTATTGGACTTATGAAGTATTCTAATAAGTTGAGATAGTGAATTGGTGGGTTTCAGTTAAATGTGAGCCAAAATCATCACAAAAAAAGAACCAAAGACTTAAACTACTTCATCTGTGTGCATTGAATTTATTTAATAAACAAGTTTCACAATTTGAGTTGAATTAATAAATGAACTTTTCCAAGACATTCAAATTTATTGAGATGCACCTGGTGGACCTACGCTAAGCCCTAGGACTATTCTTTTTTTCCCTGTGTTTTTGCTCGCCATATACCTGTTTGCCATTGTTCTACCCTGCCTGTTATACCACGTCTCTTAATAAAAGCTTGCAGATGGATCCACATGTCTCACGTCTCGTCAGCCCCGGTACAATTACCAAAGCCTATAGACAGGGGTGCACATACGTTTTTCAGCCTGGTTCTCATATGAGAACCTGGAGATTTGGTTTGGTCCTCGCACTGTATAGTGTAACCCATTAAATACAAAAAAACAAAACAAAAATTAATAATTGCGATAATATTGTTCCACTTTATTTATTTAGTTTTTTTTTAAATAAAATAAAGTGTGATAATACTCTTATATTTTAAAATAAAAAGGGAGTATTAAAAAAACGATTATTTTATAGTAAACTTAAAAATAAAATGAATTTTCATCATTTTCAAACCTAAAATCAGCAATATTTTGGCGGGTTGCCAGCAAGTAAGTATATGCGCTTCCGGGTTTAGCGCTGCCGACTGAAGCGCTACAGTCAATGAAATGTCACAGTTCTGCATTGTGCTTTGAACACGGCAGCGGGTAGCCTAAATTTATTTATCTATTCAGTTTGAATAGAAATTTTATACAGTATTATAATTTGTAATATCGTAAATCCTCGAAAGTTTTTCATATTTGTATTTTTTAAAAAGTGTATGCACATTTATAACACTATTCTTTGTATTTATCCCCTTTGCATAAATACAAAAAAAAAAAAAAAAAAAAATAGTTAGGCTTAATGCGCGGTGTTCTAACGCAGTGTCTATGGGAGTGATGGTAAATTTGACATCGTTCTCTCTTCTGACCGCCGTTATCAGTCTCTCTTAATTTTTTTCCTTTTACTGAAAGCCAGGAAAACACTATCATGGAGTTTTTCTTTTGCTATTTGAGCAAATGGGAATGCAAAAAAAAAATATATTGGTGGTTACTTCCCATCCATGCTCTCAAGTTACAAACTATGACGACTTCCGATCGTGAGAGAAACCGGACATGTGAAGGAAAGTGCATTAACAGCTGTCAACCATGTCGGTACGCAAATGAGTGGTCTGAACTTATTTACAAAGTGCATTTTTTATTTTGGTCGCACATGCGCACCTGCATACCACTTATGTGCACCCCTGACTATAGAACACCCTTATCCTTAAAGGGACTTTGGTATTACTTACTATTGGAGAAAGCGTAACGGTCAACTTGGATCACGTGTGCGTTAATAACCAATCACATTACAGCCTTGACGTCACTGAATCTCAGTCAGAGTTGTGCAACGCTCAATCGCCGTTTACAGATACCATAGGAATAAATGAGAAGTGCTGTAAGCTGAATCCACCTGTCGTGACTTCTCTTATAAAACGGCATTTGTTTCGGTGTAAACGCTAAAAATAGTCCAATAGTTGTTTAGTGTAAAACATGTTGAAGATTAGCCGATAGGCTCTCGATTCATTAAATGATAAACGGTTTCCTCTAAAAAGCGTAAACGTTCGCATGAGCCGTTACGCTTTTTTGGCTAAAGGTTGCCTTCTAGTGGCTTTGTACTACTCATGACCTTGAATGGGGTCCTTGAACTAATTAAAGTTGTCTGTGGAATTGCCTGATTTAAAATCAGGATATGGTGTCACACCAGAGGATGTGGTTTTCAGTGACAAAATGTACCAAGTTCCTACACTTTTAGAATTAGCCTATTTGGATGAAAAAAAAGATTGCCATTTACTGTATTGTCCCGAATATAAGAAAGTTTTTTTTCTTGGAAATACATCTGAAAAACCGCGGTCGTCTTATATTCAGGGTCTAGACTTTGACATGTCAAGAATACACCCACAACAATAGGTGGCGACAAATAAGCATAAAACGAGTGTGCCATGAAATACATAATGTAATGCGTGTTGTAAAGATCGCGAGTAAAAACATAAGAAAAAGAAAACCTTACACCTGCATGAGTCGTGACTGTCACGTTAGCCTGATGGGACCAAACCCCCTTTGTGATTTTAAAACGTAAAACAATACCCATATTTGAAGACTACAGTAAGAATTAACTTCTACTGTTAATAAGATTTTGGTAGGCTACTATTAGATGGATAGCCTAAATGTCCTAATTCAGATGGGCTACCCGTTTTTTTTTTTTTTAAATGGTATATCAAAAAGTGTATATTTTTTAAATGATACATTTTACCAGTTTTTACCATACTTTCAAAACAAAAATTAAAATAGGAAAAATATGCAATATGAAAATAATTGAAGACAAAATGTGTTTTACTGAGAAAACAACAAGTGTTTTTTTAAAAAGCCTTTTTCCAAAAGGTACATCTGGAAAAAGGGGGGGTCGACTTATAATCAGGGTCGTCTTATATTCATGCCAATACGGTAATAAAATAGACACTTGCAAATATTGCCCGAGGTATTGATTTAACATTATGCTTTTCTTTTTAAGTATAAACTGTATTAAACCATGCGTGTGACATAACGACATAGTACAACTTTGAGATTTGGCTCCAAAAATGTTGAAAAATCTAATAACAAAGGCAGTTTTTATAACAACAGGCCATGGAAGAAAAGACATGTGTAACCAATTATTGCCTTTTAATTAAGACAATACTATTGTTATCTTGTGTGAAAGGCAAAATGTCATGCAATGTCAACAAGCCCTATATATTTGACTTCGAGACTGCGTTTACTAGATTAAACTGTCATGAAAACCAAGAGCGTGTTTTTAATTATAAGGGATGCACGATATATACGGCCACCTACGGATGGCAGAGAAGGAAATGCTCATTTTTTTTGTTATCGGTATCGGCCTGATAAGAAATTTTGGCCGATATCTTAAAGCCGATAATTAATGCATTATTTCCTTCAGATACACTTCAGATGCGCGCTGTTCGTTTTGTGCAATTGTATGTTGTAATATTGTTTATTTGATGTATATATGATTTATCTCATATAGAATGTGTTTGGTTAAGTTAATAGAGCGTTAATAGAGCACTTCAGTTTACCGGTGATCATCTTTGGCTCAGCGCACGCAGCTCAAACAGCAGTGCACATCATTAATAACTATGATTGGGAATGTTATATATATAACATTCTAATGAGAACATTACTATAATAAAACGTTGTGAATTCTTTGTTTAGTTGCTGTGTTTCAGCGCGTTAATATGGGAAGAGCGCATCCACAACAGAATCACACATTCTGACTATAGCACGCAAAAACTGCATCATTTTGTACATATACAAGTTGTAATATTATGTTTATGTTGTATTATTAATCTCAGGATGCATTTCCTTGAGTTAAATAAACTGCCAGCAAAACGCTTCAGTTTACCATATTCATTCAGCTCTTCAGCTTCAGCACAACGGCTGCCATTTAAAACAGTGGTATTAATTTGCTACTTTATCAAAATCATTGATGCATTATTAATAACAACAACCACTTGTAATTTTCTCTTATTATTTTCATCAACAAAATGGTTTAGTAATTAAAATCATTTAATTAATGTCCGTGCAGAGGCTATTCCGTTTTATTGATCTATGGCGCATTCATTTAGATTCTTTACACGTGTAATGATGTCCAGGGACTTGTTTGCATTATTTATGCATTAATTTATTTATTTGTAAGACTTTTTTATAACTAAATTTGGTAATGGGAGAGTAAAAAATATTTTTAAAACGTACACCGTTAAAACTAGGCTGCTAATGTTGAAGTGTTTGGGATGTGGTTTTAATGATGAGACCTTTTTTGTAATAAGGCTCTCAAAAAGTATATAACAATTCGGATATAGATTTATCGGCCAACATATCAGTTATCGGCCATCAAAAATAAAGAATAATCGGTTATCGGTATCGGGCAAAATCATATTTCATATGAGGGAATCCATAGTTATTATAGTCTGTAAAGGTTTCATAGCTCGGTTCGGTGCCTCTGTGCTCAGTGTCAGTGTTCGTGTGTTCAGTGTGTAGGGTGTCAGTGTTAAGGTGCAGGTGGGTCAGTGGGTTCAGGGTGTCGATGTGTTTGTGTGTCAGGGGCTTCAGTGTCAGTGTTTCAGGTGTAGTGTTCAGGTGTTCAGGGTTGTTCAGTGTGGGCAGGGTGTTCCCAGTGTTGTTCAGTGTGTTCAAGGGGTGTCTGTTTGTAGTGCAGTGTGTCAGGGGTGTTTTCAGGGTGTTCAGTGTTAGTGTGTTCAGGGGGGTTCAGGGTGTTCTGTGTGTTCTGTGTGTTCTGTGTGTTCTGTGTGTTCTGTGTGTTCTGTGTGTTCTGTGTGTTCTGTGTGTTCTGTGTGTTCTGTGTGTTCTGTGTGTTCTGTGTGTTCAGGGTGTTCTGTGTGTTCAGGGTGTTCTGTGTGTTCAGTGTTCTGTGTTCTGTGTTCAGGGTGTTCAGTGTTCTGTATGTTCAGTGTTCTGTGTGTTCAGTGTTCAGTGTGTAGTGTTATGTGTGTTCAGTTTGTTCTGTGTTCAGTGTTCAGTGTGTTCAGTGTTCAGTGTTCAGTGTTCAGTGTTCAGTGTTCAGTGTTCAGTGTTCAGTGTTCAGTGTTCAGTGTTCAGTGTTCAGTGTTCAGTGTTCTGTGTTCAGTTTGTGGTTCAGTGTGTGGGTTCAGGTGTTCAGTGTGTTCTGCGTGTTAATGGGTGTTAGTGTGTTCGTGTGTTCAGTGTGGCAGTGTTCTGTGTGTTCTGTGTGTTCTGTGTGTTCTGTGTGTTCAGTGTGTTCTGTGTGTTCAGTGTGTAGTGTGTTCAGTGTTCTCAGTGTGTTCAGTGTTTAGTGTTCAGTGTTTAGTGTTTAGTGTACAGTGTTCAGTGTGTTGTGTGTTCAGTGTGTTCTGGGTGTTGTGTGTTCAGTGTTCAGTGTGTTCAGTGTTCTGCGTGTTCTGCGTGTTCTGCGTGTTGCAGTGTTCAGTGTGTTCAGTGGGTTCAGGTGCTGGTGTTCAGTGTTCTGTGTGGTCAAGTGTGCTGTGTGTTCAGTGTGTTCTGTGTTCTGTGTGTTCAGTGTGTTCAGGGTGTTCAGTGTGTTTTGTGTGTTCAGGGTGTTCAGTGTTCAGTGTGTTCAGTGTTCAGTGTTCAGTGTTCAGTGTTTTCAGTGTGTTCAGTGTTCAGTGTTCAGTGTTCAGTGTTCAGTGTTCAGTGTTCAGTGTTCAGTGTTCAGTGTTCAGTGTTCAGTGTTCAGTGTTCAGTGTTCAGTGTTCTGTGGTTCACGTGTCAGGTGTTCAGTGTGTTCAGTGTTCTGTGTGTTCTGTGTGTTCAGTGTTCAGTGTGTTCAGTGTTTTCAGTGTGTTCAGTGTTTTCAGTGTGTTCAGTGTTTTCAGTGTGTTCAGTGTTTTCAGTGTGTTCAGTGTTTTCAGTGTGTTCAGTGTTTTCAGTGTGTTCAGTGTTCAGTGTTCAGTGTTCTGTGTTCAGTGTGTTCAGTGTTCTGTGTTCAGTGTGTTCAGTGTTCAGTGTGTTCAGTGTTCTGTGTGTTCAGTGTTCTGCGTGTTCAGTGTTGTGTGTTCAGTGTTCAGTGTGTAGTGTTATGTGTGTTCAGTTTGTTCTGTGTTCAGTGTTCAGTGTGTTCAGTGTTCAGTGTTCAGTGTTCAGTGTGTTCAGGGGTCAGTGTTCAGTGTGGTCAGTGTTCGGTGTGTGTTCGTGTTCAAGTGGTTATGTGTGTTCAGGGTGTTCAGTGTGCAGTGTGTCGGTGTACAGTGTGTTATGGTTTCGTGTGTTCAGGTGTTCAGGGTGTTCTGTGGTTCAGTGTGTTTCGCGTGTTCTGTGTGTCGTGGTGTTCTGTGTGTTTCCCAGTGTGTCAGTGTTCTGTTGGGTTCAGTGTCAGTGTGTTCTGTGTGTAGTGTGATTCAGTGTGTCTGTGTTCTTGTGTTCAGTGTTTTCTGTGTGTTCAGTGTTCCAGTGTGTTCTGTGTGTTCAGGGGTTACAGTGTCTGTAGTTCTGTGTCGTGTGTTCAGTGTTCAGTGTCTGGGTGTTCAGTGTGTTCCGTGTTCAGTGTGTTCTGTGTTCATTGTGTTCAGTGTTCTGTGTGTTCAGTGTGTTGTGTGTGTTCAGTGTGTGTTCAGTGTTTTTGTGTGTTCAGGGTGTTCAGTGTTCAGTGTTTTCAGGGTGTTCAGTGTTCAGTGTGTTCAGGGTGTTCAGTGTGTTCAGTGTTCTGTGTTCAGTGTGTAGTGTTCTGTGTGTTCAGTTTGTTCTGTGTTCAGTGTTCAGTGTGTTTCGTGTTTCGTGTTTCAGTTGTGTTCAGTGTGTCTTGTCTGTGTGTTCAGTGTGTCAGTGTGTTCTGTGTGTTCTGGGTGTTCAGTGTGTCAGTGTGTAGGTTCTGTGTGTCAGTTTGTTCTGTGTTCAGTGTGTTATGCAGTGTGTCAGTGTTCGTGTTCGTGTCGTGTGTAGGGTTCTGGTGTTGGGTGGTCAAAGTGTCAGTGTGTTATGTTGTGTTCAAGTGGTTCAGTGTGGTCAGTGTTGTGGGTGTTCAGTTTCTGTGGTTCAGTTGTGTTCTGATGTGTTCAGTGTTTCAGTGTTAGTGTGTTCAGTGTGTTGTTCAGTGTTCGGTTCAGTGTGTCAGTGTGTTCTGTGTGTTCAGTGTGTAGTGTTCTGTGTGTTCAGTGTGTTTCTGTCAGTGTATGCAGTGTGTCAGTGTCAGGTGTAGTGGTATGTGTGTTGCAGTTTGTTCGTGTTCAGTGTTTAGTGTTTAGTGTACAGTGTTCAGTGTGTAGTGTTCTGTGTGTTCAGTGTGTTCTGGGTGTTGTGTGTTCAGTGTGTTCAGTGTTTAGTGTACAGTGTTCAGTGTTCAGTGTGTTCTGGGTGTTGTGTGTTCAGTGTTCAGTGTGTAGTGTGTTCAGTGTTTTCAGTGTGTTCTGTGTGTTCAGTGTGTTCAGTGTTCAGTGTGTTCAGTGTTCAGTGTTCAGTGTTCAGTGTTCAGTGTTCAGTGTTCAGTGTTTTCAGTGTGTTCAGTGGTATCAGTGGTCAGGTTTCAGGTGTTCTGTGGTTCAGAGTGTTTCAGTGTTACAGTCGGTTCAGGTTGTGTGTTCTGTGTGTTGTGTGTTCTGTGTGTTCAGTGTGTTCTGTGTGTTCAGTGTGTTCAGTGTGTTCTGTGTGTTCAGTGTGTAGTGTGTTCAGTGTTCTCAGTGTGTTCAGTGTTTAGTGTTCAGTGTTTAGTGTTTAGTGTACAGTGTTCAGTGTTCTCTCCAGCGGGTGTCGCCATCGAGCGCTTTGAAACAATGTATCGTTTTGACCTGGAGATTCGAAAAGCTCCGTTTCTCACATCACTGATTTGACGAATGTGTTTATAATCAACTGATTCATGATTTAGTGAGCTAAATGAGACGCACCTTTTCTGTTACTCACACGTAGACGCGCTCAGACAAAATAACCTGCATTGATGTGCATTTCACTTAAACCATTACAATGTTTTATAATGTAATCAATAATAAATCATTAATTTTAGATCACTTGTTAAAACTATAAAATAGACTGAACAATTTGCATACATTTTTTTAACACTTTGATTAGCTAAAAACCACAAACCTTTCTTCAGCCGAACCACAACAGACCCAGAACCGCGTCGCGTCCTAATGACGTCACACATCCAAACCGAAATAAAAGTCCTATTTAAACGTGTAAAGCAATTACTGACAAAAAAAATCTATTTTTTATTTATTTAGAATTTTATCTACAAATTCTAAAACATGTGTCAGCGGGATGCAGAGTTGAATTGTTGTTGAAATACATATTGATTGATATTTTTCCCTTCGGATACACAGACAAACAAGGTTTATCTTCATTAGGGTCACAGACACTATAACACATTTTTTTACGTTCAATAGATAACAGGATGCATATCACAATTTGACAGCAGAAAAACAAATTAATCGGTGTTAGTGCAGAGCTATTTAACTCTACACTATAAAAACTATCAGTTTTTTTTTTTTAGTTATTTGTAGCAGTGAAGAAATAAAACTCAAAAGAGGCAGATGGTTCCTGGTTCCAGGTTTTCATCACCAAGTAACAGTATTTGTTAAATTGATACAAAAAACTCAAATAAAAACGTATTTATTTTAATGTCCCTCCGCTGAAAGTCACCCAAATTGTTCACGTTTCATGACTTCAAACATCGCAAAAGTAACTCATATGAATCGATTGGTTTCTTCCAAGTCCTCTGAAGAGACACGACTGCTCAACTTTTATTCACATCCATCGACGCACATACATCAGAACTGATAAATGGATGCTGAGCACGCCTGAGCTTTCACAAAAGCCAATGAAGTTTGTTTTCACACATCACGCAGTAGGCTGACCTTCTTTGAATTTATGTACATAAACATACAAATAAAAAGGAATGAAGGGATAATGTACATCCAGCCGGTGGTTATCGCAGAATAACCCCCAAAAGGGTGAACCCCTGAAGGCGGTTTTGAATTCAATTCAAGTTTATTTGTATAGCGCTTTTCACGACGCAAATCGTTGCAAAGCAGCTTTACAGAAAATTAAAGTTTCTACATTATATTTAGTAATAGCTTATCAGCTTAACAATCTCAGGTTGCTGTCCATATGGCAGAAATGTGCGGTAAAAGTCATGCAGTTAGTTAATGTCATGTAATCAAACAGACGGTGAACACTATTAACAGCAATGATTATATGATGCGATCAAACTTATAGCAAAATGTGCTAGTTCTGTATGTTGTCTGAGGGTTGGCATCATCTTCTCAGGTGTTCGGTCATCTCTGATCTTCGTAAGGGTTGGATCCAGACTGACGCTCGTGTAATTCCTAGTTACCACGGGATGCCAATCAGATGCCAGAAACAGAGAAGCAAAAGAGTGTTAATGTGCATATAATGTGCGATAACAACCAGCTGGATGTACATTATCCTGCTTATTACACGGCTACTTGCCACATAAGTAATTGGTTGGTTAGACACAAAATATTGATTTGAGTTGAAATATTTGAACGCAAAGCTTCCATAAAGACAGCAGTTGTGAGCGAGCGGCAAGTTTAAACTAGTCGGACTTTTATGGGATACGGTGCAGTCAAACCACTTATTGCACAACATTTCACCACATGAATAATTAAGGCGATAAAATATATTGATTTAAGACGAAAATGTTTTAAAATCTTACCAGTATGTTAGTTACCTTATAATCCATTACAGTGTACAAAACAATCGTCGCAGAATGGCAGCAGCTGTGTTTTTATGAAACGAGAGAGTGAGTCTGCGATACCAGGAAGACATAATTAAATAATTGTACACATAATATTGATTTGAGTTTTAGTATTTTATTAGCTAACCAAATGCAAAGCTTCAACTTAGAAACAGAAAAACTGTTCCTAGCAAGAGTATAGAGCTGACTTCAGTTATCCGGATGAGCGTGTGTTATCAGCTTTTACCGGATGTTATCGAGGGATAACATACCTCGGAATGTCGCGACTGACCAATCAGAATCAAGTATTCCACAGAGCCGTGTAATAAGCATAGATATGTAGGTAGATGCCACATTCCACATTCGACCGCTCCGGACACATCGACGTGTCTGCCATCTTGGAACAGTCTATATGTCATCACTCACAATAAAATTCAATGAGTTTCAAGATGCAACAAAATTGTGCAGCACCTGGTTGTCCGCCTACATTTAAATTCCAGAAGAAACTGGATACATTTTCACAGGTAAGAATGTGTTGGTACTTCAAATGATACAATGTTGAAATGTTTGTGGAAAGTACAGTTAAATAGTAGCTTATTACAATGAATGTATCATGTTATGTATTTAAAAGTGAAATTATTGTTGAATTGTATTGCAAAAAGTACAAAGTAAAACTGAACAATATATTGATTTTAAGTATGCTTATTTCTACACGGAATCACTGACTTAGTTTTAATATACTTTTTCCATTAATGTGTATTAAATTATTCCCAATTGTCTATTCTCTTCAGTTCATACCTTTTCTCTTGGTTGAGCTGCTTCCAGTAGTGTATATTAGAGCTTTTGTCCAATCATAATTCAGCAATCATGTGTTGCCAGGGTAAAAGGAATCTGCTTGGCCTTCAGAATCAACAGTGCGGGCGCATGTAGCTTAAAATAAATGGCAATGAAACCGTTGCTTTAACCCAGTGGTTCTCAACCCGCGGCCCACCACGCTGAACACAATTTAAAAAAAAATACTTAATTAATTTTAGTTTTTACATTAATTAAAAAATATACTAAATAAATATAAGCTATAGCCTAACGTTTTTATGTAAAATAATTTTGTTTTTCATATATTATTTTCAGACACGAGCAGACCTGTACTCATGTAATTAACGTTACGCATTTAACAAACACTTACAAGCGTTCCCTGCGGCAGACAGTGAGCATATGTTTGATCAATTTAGCCTTCTTAAATCATCACGACTTGACTAAAATAAAATATATAGATATAAAAAAGTTCAATCATATAACAATGTTTAAAGATTTAACATAGATAAATGTGCGCTGTATACAATAGTTTGTGCGGAGAGTGGAAGATCAAGCGCGCTTTGCAGGACATGGAGGCACCAGCGCAATCACTTGCATTTTTTTCAGTGGAAACACTTCCAGTTTATCAGAAAAGGTAAGAGTAGTAAATGCATCTTCGTAACTGTAAAGGGCATACTTTATTTGTGTGCACTCACAATATCAACAAAACGTTGTGCTTTTATACAATAAAGAAATCAAACATGATGCGCTCTCTGCCGTCTCTTCTTCAACAGGAGCACTTCACAAAAAATGAACCGAAACTCTGCGAATACATGCCTCACAGACATGATAAAAAAAAATCTATAGAAAGCTTTAAATTACCACTTAACGAAACAAAACAAATCGAAAACAAAAACTCTTTCAATATAATCATAATCCGTAAAGATGCACTTCTCTCTAAAGGCGCGTCTAATGAAGAGATGCGAGTCAGGATCGACAACTTCATCCTTGCGACACCGACTCAGAAAACACTAGTTTATTAGTAAATAATTAAAATATCTCCTTACTGTTTCCCCCTGACACATTTATGGTAATTACTTTTGCCGATGCTTTGCGGCAAGCTTAAGCCTATTGCGTGCATTTGAACGCAGAACTGTTCAGCTGCGCTGACGGCACGCACCATACTGCTGCTGACACTAAACACCGTCGAGCCGCTCTTGGCAGTCGCGGTAGCACGGTCTCGTGTTTTTTCCACCAGCGTGGCAATTTTTTTCATAGCTAATTGATGGATGTCTAAAATATAAAAATAAGGAGAAGCCTAAAACAGGCCCGAGGCCCATCTGAGCTATGATGTGAAAATTGTCCCGAAGCCCAGCCCGAGGGGCGTAAAAAAGTCGGGGCCCGTCGGGCCCGGGCTGAAATGCAGGGCTCTAGCTCTGATCTAGCACACAGAAAACGATTTGACTGAAAATGTATCAGAAGAGATGAAAGAAAGATAGTGGTCATCTGCGCAATTCGGAAAAAGAGGCGGCTTTTCTGCATAGGTATGTTTTTTTTTTTACTCTTTGTACAGCAATTATTGTTCATTCTAAATTATTTTTTAATGTAGAATATGTGTTACATAAATACATGAAATGTAGAACATATAAAAAGTGCTCGTGGCTCGTCTGCCAGTGGGTGCCCCCCCACGTATAAAAGTGAAACTCCGCCTATGATTGTGCTGTTACTCCTTTCGAGCCGAAGTTCACAAAATTGGGTGTTATTTATGGGGAGTATAATTATTTATTTATTTCAATGAATGTAATCGATTAGATATCATAATATTTAGGCTATAATATTATAAATCAGGTCAGTTTGTATTGCTGACGTAATATGTAAATGATATGCACTTGGACCATAGTGCGGCCCGGTGGAAAAAAAGGTTGCGAACCACTGGTATAACCAATCGATTTCGATCTGTGGTGAGTTGGCGACACTGGGGCCATCTAGCAGGTGTACAATAACATTGGCATTTTCATATCCTTTGATTGGATGGTCAGAGAGTGTACTAGTACTAGCGTACTAGCTCAGCTTAGGAGTCAAGCTGTACTAACTGGCCTTTTCCTCCTGCAGTGTCGCTGACAGATTTGCGGGGAGACTTGTGAAGACGAAAAGCCATACGAGTAGGTTAAATTGTTAGGCCAACTTTAAAACACATGCAATCGCCTTATTTGTTTTATACCAATGTGATATGCAAGGCTTCAGCCAGGCTGCGTTTACACTTGACATTAACATGCGATCACCGTGATCCGATCAAGCAGAGCTCATCTTTAAATGTCTAATTTTTCTTTGGCATTGGAGCCAGGTTCTCTCGAAACCACATTTACGCATTTCCTCTGCTAGACCTTCATATATTGATTTGTTTCTGTAGCTACTTTCAAGCTTAGCTTGAATGCTCTCATCGTTCCACAAAGATATAAGTGTACGAGTCTCACTAGTGCTCCACGGCCTGGTGTACTCCATCTTTCTTCTGACAGATCGGGAGAGAGGGGAGGTCTTGCGTCACGTCGACCTGCGAATGCAGACACGATGGCTGGATTGTGTTTACATTACACTGAGATCTACCTCTGGACTAGGACACGCTGATCGGATAACATTCCGATCAGAAGCGCATTAACACATACATTATCTTTTCAATGTGTATGTGGAAAACATCCGGATACAGGTCGCATGTTAATGCCAAGTGTAAACGCAGCCCTAGAGATGATGTATGTGGCGCAGCTGTGGCTGCAGTGAAAGGAGAGTTGTTGAACTGTTAATTGGGTTTCTTGCTTTAGTAATGGCATTTATTCTCGCTACTGAAATCCGTCGTGGATGCAAACACCCTGTTATATGCATTTCTGTATAATATTGATGGTTTCTATAGCCATGGTGTCATGATGGTATTAAGAGGTGAATTAATTCAGGTGGGACACCTCTGAAGGCCTAGGTGTGAAATGCATGTCACACCACTGCTTTAAACCCACTAAAAGCTGTATCATTTTACTATGTGAAATATGGTAGGTCATTTGCGGGTGAATTTTTGCTTTACAAATTACAGACATGGCCGATTCGCATGGGATTAAGATCACAGACAAACTCTGCAATTATTACAAATGACTGGAGGTCACCAGGTAATACTAATCCCGTGTGAATAGGGCTTAATACTCACATTTAATAAAGCCCTCGTCACTGTTCTCCTTCATGTTCGATTATGACGTATCCTGTACCGTGGCCTCCTGGAATAGAAAAGTGTCCATCGATGAGCACTTCAGAATCTGGGCTGAAACAGTAGGACATCTGGGGATTTCTCGCCTACTCTTTTATAAATACTTTTTTAAGGTTTCGGACATACTATCTTCAAGTACTGTTTTCTCCTACTATATAGTAGGCAAGTAGGCATATTCGGACTCAACTTAAGTATACTGTACGCAGGTCTGAATCTCGTGAGAATTAGTACACCACACTGGTAATTCTCACCTAATCTTTTATGAGTACTAAGGATTCGGACATACTTATTTGTTGACCTACTGCTTTTTGCCTACTATAAAGTAGGGAACTATATGGTTTCAGATGCAGCGACTGACTGCAAACACATGGGTAGATATATATAGGAGAACAAAATGAGTACCATGTGCGGTTGGTCTGATTAGCTTGTCAGTGTAATAGTGACAGACAACCAGGCCAAGAACAGAGACAACAACATTTCAAAATGAACACAAAGACCTGTGTACTGTGACAATAGGCGTGTTTCCATTACAGATTTGCGCAAAACTTTAGCGATATTTTATTAATGTCGATAAAAAGGTATTGCGAAATGACGGCGTTTCCATTAACCAATGTTATGCGACTAAAACGTAACCTTTTGCCTCTCGCAATAAGTCATGGCAACAGATTTTGGTGGGATTTTGGCTATATTTATTCAAAGGAGGCGTATGCGTGTATCTTTACAGAAGCAGCACAGAGAGCCACTTCAGAAATGTGTGTGGCGCGGCTGGAATAAACACAAGCACTGACTAGAGTGGCCGCAATCAGCTTCAGTCGCCATATCAGAGCCACACTGCACCGCAGACGTGTGCAGTGAAAATGGTCTAAGCATTAATGGTAGGGAAAGCCCCTTATACTGGAGAGAGAGGCCCGCTGTGGTGTTTTCCTTGGAGGTTTCTGGAGGTTTTAGTAATTGAAGAATGATCATAGACTTTGTACATACACCATGTGACAGTAAATGCGAAAAAAAACGTTTCCATTGCACACGGTGGAGCCAATGGAGGGAGGAGGCATGGTGGAGGAATGGCCGCCGACTCCAGGGGGACCAGGGTGGAGCCGAGGGCTCTGGAGACCAAGGCGGAGGCGGAGATCTGGGGCGAAGCCAGAGCGACTGAGGACCCAGGAGGAGCTGGCGGGAGGAAGGAGCCCAATAGAGGCGGTGGAGTGGTGGAGCCCTGTGGAGCGACGGGTGATGGTTGAGGTGAGGGAGCTAGGAGCCGAGGTTGAGCCGCTGGGTCTACGGCCCGAGGTGGAGTCCGGGCCTCGGAGACTGGAGGTGGAGGTGAGGGATGCTCCAGCCATGGCGACGTTGGAGGATGGCAGACCCGCAGGGCTCGCACCGTATTGATGGTGGGCTGAGGGCGAGCATAGGGGCTGCCAGATGACAGCGGTGGAGAAGGCAGGAGCTGGTTGAACCGTGGGCATTTGTGAGTCTCCAGGCATTCAGGGCTTAACTCTGGATCGGAAGTCCCCTCTAGGCTGAACACGGGAACAGGATGGCGCTCAGGAGGAGTGTACACTTGAGGGCGCTTACGAGGAGCTAGCACTGGAGGGCTCTTTCTAGGAATGGGCACTGGAGGGCGCTCTGGACTGGATTCATGGACTGGAGCCCTCTCCTCTTCGCTTTGGCACATTCGCCGCGCCATACTCAGCTCACCCTCAGCACACATGTAACCTACCAAAACTGAAATGGAATTGCAATTATTTTTGCATTTGAATTTCCGATGTCTACACGGAAAGCTGTCAATCAATGTGAGGGAGCGGGACTATACTAGTGGGCGTGTTTGTATTGGGAGGTGACATCACTCACAGACGACCGTGCCGAATCTTTGATAAATGGAGTTAATCGGTAAAGGCTCCACTAAAGGAAGCTGCTAATCAGTTCGTGCCTGTGTCAACGAACATACAACCTTCTTGGCACAACACATAATTCTGTCTTTTTTACCCCAAATGCAGCGATTATCCCCTGCTAAAAGTTGAATGTGATGGCGCCGCAGACGGCAGCCTCAGTGTTTGGCTCTCCAGTGTTTGTACTGTTTTTGTTAGTGTTTCCTGTTTTTTGTTTCTCAAACACGATCAGTTTTACCAGGGATGAGCTGCTGAACATTCGGCAGAACACAGCACACAATCTTCTACCGGATTTCGTTTATTCGGACGTTTTGCTGAACGTTGTAGTCGGCGGAGCTGCTGCGCTGATCAAGCGCTTCAGGACGCGCAGACGGGGGAAGAGAGCCGGCGTGCTCGTGAAGCTCAGGAAGAGCGGATTCAGAACGCCATTGCCGAGGATCCATATGGCGAATCTCCGCTCTCTACCCAACAAAACGGACGGACTCCTTCTGTTCTCCCGGACAAATAAGGATTTTTCACACTCTGCTGCTCTGTGTTTCACGGATACCTGGCTGAATGACGCCATTCCGGACAGCGCGTTGAGTCTCCCGGGCTTTCAGCTGTTCAGAGCGGATCGCGATGCAGAATCAACGGTGAAATCACGCGGCAGCGGGACATGTTTTTACATCAACGAAAGGTGGTGTACAGATGTTACAGCATTAAAGAAGATGTGCTGTTCCGATCTAGAAGTGCTTTTCATTAACTGTAAGCCGTTCTATTTGCCGCGGGAGTTTCACTCATTCATTCTTGTGAGTATTTACAGTGGGGCAAAAAAGTATTTAGTCAGCCACCAATTGTGCAAGTTCTCCCACTTAAAAAGATGAGAGAG
>JADLZN010003340.1:44542-81450 GCA_018155175.1 Sinocyclocheilus anophthalmus
TAAGCCATGGTTTACAGCAAAACTTCGTAATCTTCGTCAGGCCAAAGAGGACGCCTACAAAAGGGGAGACAGAGTCTTGTACAATCAGGCCAGAAACAAACTGAATAAGGAGATTAGAGTGGCCAAGAGGAACTACGCTAAAAAAGCTAGAACACCAGTTTTCTGCGAATGAGCCAGCATCAGTGTGGAAAGGCCTGAAGGACATCAACTACAAGACACCATCCCCCAACTGGCCAATAACACTTGCTGAAGGACTGAATGAGTTTTACTGTAAGATTGAAACTCCAGTTTAACACAAACCACACCCATCTCTGAACATCTCTTCCACACAACCATAACAACTCCGCAACCCCTCTCCCCCAACTATCATTTCAGATCGTGAGGGTGTTGTGTGCCAGCGCCCTTAGAAAAACAAAGAGAGAAAAGCAAGGCCAGACAAAGCAAGCCTGTGCTGACAGCTGGCCCCATCTTTCAAGATCTCAACAGATCACTGGACTGTGCAAGTCCCTGCCTCGCTCAACGCTCACCATCATCCCCGCTCCAAAGAAAACCCAAATAACAGGACTTAATGACTACAGGACCTGTGGCACTAAAGTTCTCTGGGTCATGAGCACATTTTTGAGAGGTTGGTGTTGGCTTATCTTAAGGACATTACTGGACCCTTACTAGACCCCTGCAGTTTGCTTACCGAGCAAACATGTCCGTGGATGATGCAGTCAACATGGGACTGCACTACATCCTGCAACATCTGGACAAAACAGGGACTTATGTGAGGATCCTGTCGCAGAGGGGGGTGGGGGGGGGAATTTAGCTACGCTTGCAAACACCATTCATCCCAACACTCCTCCAGACCAAACTAACCCAGCTTTCTGTCCCTAGCTCTATCTGTCAATGTATCACCAGCTTTCTGACAGATAGGCAAAAGCTAGTGAGAATTGGTAAATTCACATCCAACAGCCGCACCACCAGCACTGGCGCCCCTCAGGGTTGCGTCCTATCCCCACTGCTCTTCTCCCTCTACACCAAAAACTGCACCTCTAAAGACCCCTCTGTCAAACTCCCGAAGTTTGCAGACGACACCACACTCAACGGCCTCATTCAGGACGGTGACGAGTATGCTTACAGACATGAGGTTAAAGAGCTGGCTGTCTGGTGCAGTCTTAACAACTTGGAGCTGAACACCCTCAAAACTGTGGAGATGATCGTGGACTTCAGGAGGAACCCCCCTGCACTCCCCCCACTCACCATCATGGATAGCACTGTAACAACAGTGGAGTCACTCAGGTTCCTGGGCACCACCATCTCTCAGGACCTGAGGTGGGACACTCACATCGACTCCATTGTTAAAAAGGCCCAGCAGAGGTTGTATTCCCTTTGCCAGCTGAGGAAGTTCAACCTGACACAGGAGCTGCTGAAACAGTTCTACTCAGACGTCGAGTCTGTTCTGTGTACTTCAATAACTGTCTGGTTTGGTTCAGATACAAAATCAGACATCAGAAAACTACAGAGAACGGTTCGGACTGCTGAAAGGATTATTGGTGTCCCCCTGCCTACCCTCCAAGAACTGTGTACATCAAGAGTGAGGAAAAGGGCTCAGAAAATCACTCTGGATCCATCACATCCGGCGTTACAGAGCACCAGGACAGCCAGGCACAAGAACAGTTTCTTTCCCCAGGCAATCTACCTCATGAACAGTTAATGTTCTCCCATTGTGCAATTAAAGTACAGTATGTGCAATAACCATATACTTATTTATCACCCTAAACCCTAAACATCCCTACAACTTATTTTATTTTATTATATTCCTATTCTATCTATAGCACACCGGTACATACAATTTATTCTGTTTTTGTGGTTTATATTTATGCATGTATATTTTATTCACATCTTATTTTTATTATATGTGTGTTATTGTTGTCTCCGTGTACTGGAAGCTTGCGACACTATAACAAATTCCTTGTATGTACAAACATACTTGGCAATAAAGCTCTTCTGATATGTTTGTGATTCTGTTTCGTTTCATGATGAATTATTTCCAATAGTTTATTCTCTTCATTTCATAGCTTTTCTCTTGTTTGCACTGCTTCCAGCAGTGTATGTTTATATTAGAGCTTTTATCCAATCATATTTCAGCAATCGTGTTGCCAGGGTCAAAGAAATCTGCCTTAAGGCCTTCAGAATCAACAGTGCAGGCGTCTGTTAGCTTAAATCAATGGCAATGAAACCGTTGCTTTAACCAATCAGATTTCGAGCTGGCAACACCAGCGCCATCTAGCTGACTAATGATAACGTCAGCATTTTCTCGTCCTTTGATTGGATGGTCAGCATACTAGCTAGCAAACAGCATCACTGCAAATCATTTTATTAAAACTTAGTAAAACGTTTATGACTGTTTCTCAGGTTTAGATTTTCAGTGCATTTTGAAAAAATATTTGCCTACTATATTTAGTAAATCTAAAAACAGTAGTCCTAAATGACTGCGAAAAACAACCACACACCTCCTCGGCACCGGCTCTGTGAAAGACTCGTGAAGATGAAAAACCACTAGAGTATGGTAGGTTAATTTTCATTTTTGACTCTTTTATCGCTTGATTCGTTGTATGCTGATGTTATTTGAGCGATATAAAGCCAGGTTTAAGTTTCCATAAGAATATCTCAGTTCCCCAAGTGGAGCTGTATGAACCGATCTTTTCCTCCGGCCGCAGCGCCGCTGGCAGAGGCAGACCAGCGGGGAGATGAGAGTCACAGAGGTAGGTTAAAACACATGTATACACTTTTCTTCATCGTCTTGTATGAATTATTTTAATGTTACTTGCTCACTTTCCTAGTAAAGCTGTGCTAACCAGTATTTTCCTCCCGCAGTGCGCTGGCAGACCGGCGGGGAGACTCGTGAAGACGAAATAAAGCAGTAAGAGAACATTAAATTGTTAGGTCAACTTTAAAACACATGTAATCACCTTATTTGTTTTATACCAATGCTATCTGTAAGGTATAAATGTGTTTGGGTGAATAAATGTCTGTAAGAACATCGGATGGATTGTATGTGTGTCATTTTGTTTGGTTAATGCTTCAGCTACAGATGATGTGTTGCGCAATTGTTAATTGGGTTTCTTTCTTTAGTAATGGCATTCATTCTTGCTACATAAGATACCTGTCTGTTATGTAGTGCCTTGCTATACTGCATTACTGTGTCCTATTTTTAGGGTTTCATAGCCGTCGGGCATACTTATGATGGATGAAGACGCATGCGACTTCCCCCCAACTTCAGGTAGGACGCCACACTGGCGCCTAGGTGTAAAATGCACGGCCTGCCACTGAAAGATCAAAGACCATTTTTAATATAACTCCGACTGGATTTGTCTGAAATAAGAAAGTCATATACACCTAGGATGCCTCGGGGGTGAGTAAAACACAGGCTAATTTTCATTTTGGGATGAACTAACCCTTTAAGGAAAAAAATAATTGTTGAAAATAAATATGCAATTCTGTAACATTCTGCTAAAATGCCTGCTGTGTGAGTATTTTTAGAAATGTGTGCAGACACACTTTCTCAGCATTTGATATGAAATGTAATGGTAGGGGGAGTGTGGGAGAGGTTTAAGACCTAAATATTTTGTTTTGAGAGGCTTATAAAGAGCTTTTGAGTTCAGGAAGAAACACACACATACATTCTAAACACACATACATTATAATGTCTTACGGGGCCATTGAATGCCTGAATCTGATTGGCTGACAAACGTTCTAAGGTGTGCATTATTTTCAGGGAAACACACAGTGAACGTAGTTCCAGGCAGGTCTTGATATTCAGGCAGGTCTTCAGGCATTACATGGCCCATATCACTTCGCCACATGATTTCAGTTATTTCAAAGGTCCTTACAGCCTAAAACAGCTAAATAATCAAAACCCACAATGACCAGTGTTGGGCAGTAACTAGTTACTAGTAACTTAGTTACTGTAATAATATATAAAAAGTAATTACTTTTTGCAGTAACTAGTAGAGTAACTAATTACTAATAAGATTTCAGTAATAATATTACAGTTGTTACTAGTGAGGTTCCCATATTGCCTCTCTTGCACCACCAGAGGGAACCTTCACCTGAGTATTGACTGTTTTGATTCGGACTTCATTTCCTATCAGCCTTCATTCCTAGGACTGATTGCACTACACCTGCATCCAATCATTCACTCACTCATACACACATTTAAGCACTGCTCACTCACACTCTCATTGTGAAGTCTTGATTTGCCACAGTGGTCATTTCTGAGCGTTATTCTGTGCATTACCTTCTCTGTGTTTGAACCTGGACTGTATTCTCGTATTTGATCCTGGATGGATCCCTCTGCCTGTTACCTTGACTGTGATTGTTTATCTGCCTGCCCCGACCTCACGCCTGTTCTCTGGTTTGTGAATGTTTATATGCCTGTCCCGATATCTCTGCCTATTACCTGGACTGTGAACTCTCTGCCTCTTCTGAGCTGTTGGCTCTGTACTATATTTACCATTGTTTTAATAAAGCTGCAGATGGATCTTCACTCCTCTGACTCGTCGTTACAACAGTTATGCCGAGTTCACACTGCACAATTTTAACTCGTCGTTATCGGACATTGTTTCACACTGCGTGACTATCTGCCGGTAGCATTCAAGTTGCTGCGTGTTACATTGCCGATGACGGCGACCAGGGGGTTTCACACTGCATGACTTCACTGTCAGGACCAGAATCGGCGACAGCTCCAGATATTTAGCATGCCAAATATTTCGCGGGCGTCGGCGCTGCTCAGATTCGCATCTTTGATCATTAACAATGCGTGATTGTCACTCGCGTGGCCCACGAGCAAACTGATTTGCCTCCGTACTGTGGGCATTGTCGGAGATTTCACAAAACCTGTCGGCGGTGAAAAAATGGGGCTAAACTGCTGCAGTGTGAAACTCGCCAGTTACCATTCATAAAACAGCTTAGTTACTTTTGATGCCTCGACACCACTGATTTAAAATCCAACAATCAAATAATTCCTAGATTTATTTTCAAAATTTTCACGACTCGCACATGCATGTGATGTCCCCAGTGCAGCAGGCAAGCTTGGAATATGGAAAAGCTTACATTCAGCAGATAGAAACATTGCATTATATTGATTTTGTCAGGAAAAAAGATGATCTGAACACTGTTGTGTAATGCTGGGTACACACCAGAAGATAGTAGTCAGAAGATAGTCAGATTTTCCTGTGGTGTGAGGTGTGTTAAGAGTGACTGAATCTTTCTCTTTGGAAGAACGTCGGAGGTGCCCCGATCATGAATCGTACATATTCAGCATGTTGAATATTTACGATCAGAAATCCTGATGTGTGGGGGGAACCCCGAGGACAAACGCGTGTACGATCTGGAGATTATCACGTGAAATGAAACTATATCCAATCAGAAAGCGAGCTGACAGAAGACGGAAGCATAACAACCGCAGTCATGGCACAGCACAAAAGGATTTGGACAGCAGAGATGGAGGATCAGCTTGTCGATTTGTGGCAACAACACGAGTGATTATACAACGTGTCCTGTAAAACATATTTATTCTCAAGTCTCGAGAGATATTACGAGATTTCTGTGTTCACAATCAGGACTCTGGTTGAAAATCTGTTGGTGTGTGGTGTGCTGTCTTTGTCACATAACGGCACACCACACACTATAGGAGGAAAACAGTTAAATCTAGGATTTTTTCCCTCATGTTTGTGGTCTCTCACATTTTGAAGATCTTATAAGATTTTAAAAATCTTTTAGTGTGTACCCAGCATAAGTTGTGGCTTTACTTTACTCTGGCATTACATCCCACCCACACCCCTCTGGTCAACTTGTGGTACATTATATAATTAAAAATCTTTTAATTATAACCTAACTACCTAACCCTAACCCTTTCTTACTAACTTATGTGATTTGATAAAATACATAATGAAAGCTTCAAGCTACACATGACAATTAATGAGATTAATTCAACATTTCTACTTGAATGTCACTATCAATCAATGAGTGTTTGTAATAACTTCTGACTGCAATCCAATGTGGATTTTGGTCAAATGATGAGGCAGAAATATGTTGTTAGTAACATTCTAGAAGAATTTTTTTTGGAAGATACCCAGTTACAACTTCTGTGTGGCATGAAGAAAAAGTTATGTAACTAGTAGTGTAACTAATTACTGTTGCCAGAATCCTTTGGCATTGATCCATTGAATACACCTCTGCACTTCAATAACGGTCTGGTTTGGTTCAGCTACAAAATCTGACATCAGAAGACTACAGAGGGTAGTCCGGACTGCTGAGCGAATCATTGGTACAACCCTCCCTTCTCTCCAAGAACTGTACTCGTCCAGAGTGAGCAAAAGGGGTGGCAAAATCACTCTGGACCCCTCACAACCAGCACACTCCCTCTTTGAACTGTTACCATCTTGTCGACGCTACAGAGCACTGAGCACCAAAACAGCCACACACAAGAACAGCTTTTTCCCCCAGGCACTCATCTCATGAACACGTGACAATAAACTGTGGAACCACACACTATTTATGCACGCATAAACTATTTATCTAAACACAACACCTGAGACATTTCAATGTGCACATAAGATACATGTACATAAACTGTGCTATTGTTCTATACCTGTACATACAATTGTCGATTTGTATATTTTTATGCCTATTACTTTTGTATACTTTTTTTGTGTTTCTGTCCTGTCATCTGATACACTGTGGAAGCTTCTGTCAACAGCAAACGAAGCCTCGGTCGTGTGTAAACATACCTGGCAAAATAAGATCATTCTGATTATGATTCTGATTCTTGACAAGTAATAAGTAAATAACAATATTACTTTGAAAGGAGAACTAGTAAGAGTAATATATTCATTATTGAGTATAGCCCAAGACTGCAAACGACACTGGCCAATCAAATAAATAGAGTAAACAATAGGATAAAAACAACAGATTATTTCCATGTTTTTGCCACAAAATTACGTTTTATTATGTACAGAAAGCACATACTCTATTTATCCCACTCTCTCTCCCTTACGACGCACACACATACAGTTTTGTTTCTGTATGTTTTTTTGACTCTCAAATCCACTTACATTATATGACTGACAGACCGCAACGGTTTGAGTTAAAAATCTCCGTTTGTGTTATACTGAAGAAACAAAGTCAACTACATCTTGGATGCCCTGGGGGTAAGCAGATAAAACATCAAAATTTCATTTTTGGGTGAAACTATACATGAGCTCTCTCTCTCTATCTCAGTCTCTCTCTCTCTCTTTCCGTGTGTCTGTCTGCCTGTCTAAACTTCATTATTAACTGCATTATCAACGGCTTAAGAGTCGTTACTAGGTCTAAAATGGCGTTTTGGAATTAGCAACAGAGGTGCTAACCTTTGGGTTACGAGTCCGACTCTCTAACCATTAGGCCACGACTTCCCCTTCGATTTTATTATATGTTTTCTTTGACCCCCTACCCGTGTGTGTGTGTGTGGGTGTTGAGGAACTGTTTGGAGTTGGCATTCCCTATTTTTAAAAACGCTGCAACCACATTTGTTAATATGATACTTTTGTAATATAATGTTTTGGTCTTAGCCTATATTTACTAGGAATTTAATTTAAATTGAATCTTTGTAAAAATAAGAAAAGTAAAATCAGATACACACACCCAATCTTATACACGAAACATGAGTCATCTTAAAATGTAACATACTGTATATATAGGTTTTAACAGCGTAGGTATTTTCTACCGTCGGTCATCAGAAGTGTGTTGTGGTGTACACTTTTTCATTTAGCTTAATCTGTACGTTTTAAGTACAATTAAATATTCTCAGGGTGAAGACCTCACATGTGCTGTTTCATTCAAGTGTGTTTACAACCCCCCAAAATCAGCAGGTATCTGAAGAATACGTATCATGGTGACATGAGTAGCATTTGGAATGTCTTTTCTCGTATCTGTAGAGTAGATAAGCAAGTATATTGATAGTATATGATATTTATCACGCTGATAAAGGTCGGTTCAGAAAAAAATACGATCATATACAACTATATAAGTGTAGAACTAGATCATAGCTACATGCTCACCCTAGTAATAATCTAAGATATGGACAGTTTTTTATTTAGCCTTTTAAGCTAGAATATGCTTTGAAATAAGATAAATAAAATAAAAATTTCTTTCCATGGCATAAACAGCCCGCGCGATAATGATTTAAAATGTGAAATAATTTATAAATATATGTAATTGTAAGGCAAAACATCTTTGAAATGTTATGGTTGAAATGGATAATGTAGAATATCAACCGTTAGTTCGAATAATTAACATAATTTAATTAAATTACATTATAACAATTTGTTGTTATAACAATTTATTGTTTTATGCTACATTGTGTGTGTGTGTGTATGTGTGTGGGTTTGTGAGAGATGGTATTAAAACATATGCTTAAAATAAGAAAACTTTAAAGAATCTAAAGTGTTTGATGCGTAATAAATCTAATATAAATTATAATTGTGTTGAAATTTAAGATTCACCAGACATCAGATGTAGTAGGGATACTGCTTATTTAAACTTTTATTTTTTATTGCTTATTACTTAGATCATGCGGTCTGGAACTACTCCTTCACTGTGAGGAGGCTTAAGCAGTCCATCAGTTTCACATAGGAGAATACCCCTAAGAGGACCTGTGAGATTTTGTTTACGATTCAAATTAAACTAAATGTATTTTTGTAAATCACCCATTCATATTTGGACATCTTAGCACTCTAAAAATGTAAGGTATCATTTTTCATGTTATTGTGAGCTCAAACTAGCAAATGTAAAATAGTACATAAAAATAGTAAATAGACTTTATAGGTGATTTGTTTGTTCCATGGGCTATTGTAAGGCGCTTTGGATAAAAGTGTCTGCTAAATGGATAAATGTAAATGGTTAATTATACAGCGTGTTATATATCAATCAGGAAACGTTTTGACATTTGTGTTTTTCGGTATCTTAAAAAATATATTAATGGCTAAAGTCTGATTGTACTGTATTCAACAAGCTGAGCTAAAATAATATGTGAGCAGCGTGAATGTACATGTTTGCGAAAACAACGTTTATGAGTAGTTAGTGAAAAACTAACATTTTCATTTAAAATGTGTTTTATAAGTTCAATAAACATAAATAAAATGTTGAATACATGATTAAAATGTAGGGGTTGCTTCAGTAACATACTTAACTATGGGCCATATATTTTATATTTAAAATAGGGTAATTCTCTGTTAGCGCAAAATGTTTATGTATGTGCGTGCTTGTTTATATGACTTATCAGGACACAAATTTGTATAATTACTCTGATATATCAACGTAAATTTGGGCTTGGATGAAATTTCTGGAGTTTGAGCCTCATATTAGGATGTTACAAACAATATTAAAATAAAAATGTAAGTATGTGCAGAAAAAGGACTTTTGTGTGATGGGTAGGTGTGTGTACAGTACAAACTCATTAAGCATATGGAGGTCCCCAGAAAACAAACAAGGCATGGGGTGTGTCGTGGAGGGGTGGGTGCTGTGCAGTGTCAGCACGACCGCCTCAGACTGACATTTCACTTCTGTTAGTGAGAAGAGCTCAAAGCAGGATTTAATTTTCCAACTAATGTACATTTTGTAAACATTTTACTCGAGGGTATGAACGTCATTGGCCCCAGAATAATGTAAAGCGTTTTTATTGTCAAATGAAACTATAGTATATGTTTATTTTTTTTATAAAGTATGTTATGTATAATCACTGGTACACTGGACATGTTTTGACTTGATTGTACATGTTTGTGTTTTTGCGAAAACGACATTTGTGCGTAGTTAGTGAAAAACTAAAATTTTTGTTTAAAATGCTTGTTTAAAATGTGTTTTATAAGTTCAATAAACATAAATAAATGTTGAGTACATGATTAAAATGTATGATAAATGATTTGCTTTGTTTTAGTAAAGTGTTTGTTTCTACAATGTGTTTTATAAGTTCAATAAACTTAAATGTTGAAATGAACGATTTGCTTTATTAACAGGCTGTCATATTCTTTAAAATGGGGATAAGTCTCTTTTAGCCTGTAATGTGTGTGTGTGCTTGTTGATAGATTTATCAGGTACACATTTGTATAATGACCTGGTTATTACACTGATATAACAATGCAAATGTGTTTATGGGGCTATTTCTTGAGTCGGATCGCTTAAAAACAATATTTTATTAAAAATGTATGTATGCAGAATTTATGTGTGATGGGTAGGTGTACAGTTTGTACAGTAAAAATCATTATGTCTGTGGAGTGTCATAATGGAGTGTAGTAATACTCCAAATGATTGTCCCCATGAGCATAACAGCTTTTTAAATTATAAATTATACTAAATGATGTTTCTGAAAATATAAAAAATTTAGAAAGTTTACTGTGATGGGTAGGTTTAGGGGTGATAGAGTATAAAATTAATTAATATAATGTAAATATAAATATTAAAGTTTCTAAATATGATGTTTATCTGTTCAACTGCTTTGTAACAACTTATTTTGTGAAAAGATATAAACAATAAAAGTGATTTAAATTGAATTGAATTATGTCAATGTAAAATCTGCATAAAACATGACAATGAAATGTCCGGACATGTAGCCCCCAATAGCCCATATAGTTTGGCCTGTTAAATTATATATTTTTTCACGATCCTGGTAAAATGTACAACATTTTTATATTTTTAGCGATGACTAAAACTAGTGTAAATGTTTTGCTTTGTTTTATATCATGTGCGATCACATAATTAATTAATTTATTTTAATTTAAAAGAAGAGAATAAGACTCGGACGAATTGAATGTGGGGGGGGGGGGGGGGGTGACGTTGGTTAGAGGTTTTTCGGAAACATTTCATTCACGGAACTTCTAACCTGTGTAGGAGCAAATCTTTCTCTGGAAAACAATGTAGAGGATTTTTTTCTGTATTATTTTTTATCCCCAATTTCATTATTAGTCTGTTACCAGATTTATTTAAATTATTTGATACACATAAGATTATATATGTGGTTCACACATATTGTGATCTGTTCTACAAAAATGTTAAAACTTGTTCATTTATTATTGACCTGTAAAACCCAAATTACTTTATACATTTCCATACAGACAGAGGAGAGAGAGCAAACATCCCCGGTTGGAAGCAACTGGACCCCGGACCAAGATGGGGAAACCACCCAGCTGAGGGAACGCTACATTAAAAATCTACAAAACTATTCCTCATATTCTGTGTAGCGTTGGACCAATCTAGACACACCATTTTTCATGGTTTAACACATCAAGTATTATTAGATAACAAATCGTCACAGTCCCCTCCCCCAATAAACTGGATGCCAGGATGTCTGCCACCAGGCCCCCCCAGTTACCATGGCAACCCTGACACCAGAAACATTTACGACCTCATGGAATGTGAGTAGGGAAAATCACTGCCTTTTCCATAAGGAAAATCCCCAAGGCGGAACTTTTCTTTGCTAATTAATTAATTAATAGGAAAACATTTCTTTGAATGAACACACATGATCTTTCAGGTCATTGTGTATATTATTGTCATTGTGTATGTTGTCTTTGAGATTTTATATTGTTTTATGCAGGCTTATGATCGAAATTCTCACTCCTGTCAGCTTATATATATAACCCTACCATGTTTAGTTTCTATGAATTAGTATTCGGATGATCTACTTGAGAGTGTATATTGTATGTTTATACCTATGCAACATATTAGTGTTCTAAGAATCTTTATTAGTTTGTGCATCCACACCCCAAGCGAATTACATTTGCAAATTACCATGCCCTCAAACAAAGGGTCGTAAAACCCTCCAGCAATTGCAACCTCCCGCTTGGAATTTCAGCCTTTCTCATTGGACAAGCCATCTTGAGAGGCGTGAATCTTCTCAAGACCTTAAAGGCCTCACATCAGTGACCCACCCAGAGTCGGTGGTTCTGTTAGGTTATGAGAAGATGTGAGCTACAATGCTCCAGGACATCCTAAGTTTTTGTACCAGGCTTCGGCATTGTTTTCTCCATTCATCAAGTTACTCTGACGCAAACTGGTTCTTTTCATCAACCAACTTCAGCAAAAATAAACTTGAACCTTTGGACTGCATCAAGCCTTTCTTTCAGACAGACGAGACTTGCAAGTATCCAAACTTAGTCTTATTAATTGATACATTAGGTATCATTTGCACCTTTTTACAAAGGTGAGTTTGAACTAAGAATCTGACGTATCCCCAGGTGTAGATATGTTGAATTGACAAGACAGTTGACCTGAGTGGTCAGCTAAATATCTACAGCGGATTTAATATATGAATAGTTAATTATAACTGGTTATGGTTAATTATTCATATTTCCAATGAGCTGATTCGTTACTATCTGTCCACCGCTCGAACACATACATACATCTGTTCAAACAACATTTTTCATCCCCGGAGGTCATAGGTTGACGTCGGAATTTCACATATGCCAATTTTCACATCTGGATAGGTCACTGGGGTCAACACCACTGGGTGGTCGCCATGGGGGTGGGCAACGTGGGGGGAGGGGAAAGGTCACAAAGGTCAAAGCCATCAATCAAGCTGACATAAGCTGTCGGGTACTTACTACTGTTTACATTCAATATTGCCCAAGCATTTTTACACAAAACAAATAATGACAAAAAGGGAAATATTTAATATAACAATAACAAACATCAATAAAGTAGAATTAGAATAAGGTGAAAAGCAATGAATAAAATAGCATGGAAATTTAAATATAGGCCTATGGAATATATAAATGTCATATAAACATATAAACACATCACAAACAAAAATTGTTTTTGGTCTGTTTGTTAGCTATGAATGAAAAAGTGTGTCTCTGTCTTGCAAAACAATTACAACACAAAATCTGCACAAACAACTGTAGCATAGAAAACTAGATGATAAACATGAGCAAA
Organism: Sinocyclocheilus anophthalmus; assembly: GCA_018155175.1. Classification (NCBI taxonomy): domain Eukaryota; kingdom Metazoa; phylum Chordata; class Actinopteri; order Cypriniformes; family Cyprinidae; genus Sinocyclocheilus; species Sinocyclocheilus anophthalmus. The sequence continues at coordinate 57,497 of JADLZN010003340.1, forward strand.
AACTGAATCTTTGAATGCTTAGTGCATTACACGTTTGGGAACACCTATTAGATATTATTATAAAGCTTATATGTCTTCAGAACTATAAATACAATTTGAATAATGGGAAGTATATAGTAAATTTATAATGATAATAATAGCACTAATAATACGTTTTTGTAATAGAAAAATAAATACATAAACATGTTAAGCATAAGCATTTTATAACTGTCCAAAAAACTAATTTCAAGCATTTAAGCATAAGCACTTGCACTCAGATCAAAAGATATTTAAGTTCATAAGAAACATTTTTGAAAACATGAGTAAGTATATTTGAATGGTGTGCATCTATATATAAACACATACAGTATGGGATTTTCATCTACAGATGTTACGTTTATCCAAACACACTCATAAGAGAAGATCAAACACAACTCTCTGTGTTTCAGTGTCATGGGGTTAACACAGTAAATTACTGTACACATCAGACTTAGACAAGCAATACTATCATTATCAGTAATCAGCTTATTTTGACCAGTTATTAACTTACCGGTTTACATTATGAGTTATTCTGACTCCTATATTAACATTATGTTGTGTTTGATTCAGATCTTCTCTCTGCAATGTCACAGTTATTATTCTGTCTGTATCTCCCAAATTGAGTCCATGTTCTATGAACGTCAGCCCAGAAACTCTCTGAAATTCTTCAATGTTCATCCTGTAGACATTCAAGTCTGTAGTTTGTGGTGCCTCATTGGGCATCACATAGCATCATGGTGCTCTTACGGTCCCATTCACATTCTCCACAATGATCAGTTGAGAAAATGAGACACTTCCTGAGTCACTTGCTGCTAGGTTTGTAAGAGGACGGATCAGTTTCTTGTCATGCTTGTTTATATTGGGAAGGATGTCAGACGGTGCCATCATGATTTCTACAGTCTAAATCACTGAACTCATTAACTGATGTTAGCACACATGTAAGTTTATAGCATTGCTAATCCTGTGAATCTACAGCTATGAGATCCAGCAGTGCTGTGAAAATCAAATATGCGAGACGATTTTAATAATATGTTGAGAATCAATGTCTGTCTGTAACAACATACATTTACAGCGCACATTTACATTTAATTATTTAGCAGATGCTTTTCTCCAAAGCGACTTACAAATGAGGACAATAGAAACAATCAAAACCAAAAAAAAGAGCACAAAGTAAAAACACAATTGCATAAATAGATAGATCAACCACAACTGTTTCAGGGTCATTAGAGTGATACAATAATTTACTGTATACATGTCAGAGACATTCATGTACATTGACTTCTATTGTAGCATGTTTTCTCTCATTTTCTCCAGTAAATGTCAGTGTCTTTTTGACAATCACTCTGTTATTGCCACTTTTTTGTGTTAAAGTCAGCCCAGAGAGTTTCTCAATTTGATTAATGTTCGAATTGTATTTTTCTTTATATGTTTTCTCTCTCTTTTTTTTTTTTTGGTTGTCTGTTGATATGTTGTCTGTTGTCTCGGATTCTTTTTTCTTATTTTCTACCATATAACATTCCACCTTTGCTTTCCCATTCACATTCTCCACAATTACAACCTTAAAGTAGTGAGTTGGTACTGCTTTCCCTTCCATAGTCAATCCCTCATTACTGTTTAGGTAAAGTGGTCCAGTGTATACATGGACGTTACGGACTTCATCTTTGTATATTATTTTTCGACAATAATTCTCCAACATTTTCCAGATGCCATTGTTTATGCTCTTGAGCTGTGGTGTCATGTTGCTGATCAGATAAGTGTCCTTATAGGCTTCCTGACACCACATGTGATTGGCAGCCGCAGCAAGATGACCTCGTACATAGTCCGTGTCCTTAAATCCATTCTTGCTGTTAAGTGCTTGTTCGTCCTCATCAATCTCGTCATCCTTTTTAAAGGTTACTTTCTTGTAAGGGAAAGGTACAGTGCTCTTGTTCAATATCTCATACACCCATTTAGCATTCTTTTTATCAGTGTCATATAACATGACATACGATTTTTTCCTATACATATGGCATTGTGTATTTGAAGAAAATGTATCTATTAATTTATAGGTATAGTTCGAATTTGTGTCTGCATTCTGATCTGCATTTGTGTTTGCATCTGGTGACTCAGTGGTTGATTCACTGCCAAACATTGAGAGTGGGATACATATGTAGTTGCATTCATCAACAATTTCCATATTTTTTTCATCACTTGGTGCTGCACTAACATCAGCCCCAGACTGGTTATTGACAGCACTAAAATAATTTGCAGTGTCCTGGCTCCCAGCCGGAAACTGTGTCCCAGTCCCACCCTGACTGCCAATATTTGTTTGCCCGCAATAGTTAGATATTGGGTGTTTCCCCCCAGAAAGCTGCTTAACTCCTTCAGCAGCTGTCTCTGTCTTCAGTTCATCATTGCCTTGAGATGATCTGTCTTCTGAGTTTCCTTTAATGTTTTCTGCTTTTCCACAAGCTGGATTTATATCAGTTGACCAAATACCATCTTCCCATATTTCATTCTCTGCATCATGCATATCTGCTACATAAAACTCATAGTCGTCAACATCTTTTTGCTGATCATAATTGTTAACTAAAGTATCCTCATTCCTATTCATCAATGCAGCATTCTTGGTTTTACTGTTGTTTGAATTAGCAATTGGATTTATTTTAGTAGGTGAAGGAGTGACATCTGTGCTAGAAGCTGAAGGTTGACTTTCTGATGCTACACCAGAATCCTCTGTAAGTGTAGATACTTCAGATACTTTTTTTCTTGCTCCAAGCATCTGCTCATCTTTTCCAGCAGCTCCCACTGTCTCCAGTTCAGCTTTGCTTTGAGATGATCTGTCTTCTGATTTTGGTGTCGTTGCACAACCTTGTTCATCAGTTGTAGCATGACGATTCTTCTGTGCTGCATTTTGTTTACACAAATCACAAACAAAACTTTTTACCACCTGCAACATTATCACACAAGCCAAGCTTTGTCTTCTGCTTGAATTTATATCCTTTCTTGTTGTTTCTTCCCAAGCTCGTTTGATATCATCTTCTGGCCAGCATTTATGTTCAGGCTCCTTTTTGATGTCACATTTCTTTTCAATCATTCTTTTAGCTTCATGTAAGCACTCAAACCCATTAAAAAATGATAACAAATCCTTAACTATGTGATCTAAAGTGACATCAGGTGGGTTTCTTCCTACTTCCTCGAGATTCATCTTGATGCAACAGAGATTTAAGAACAAAGTCCAGGAATAAATTAAATCTTGACTCAGTCTGGTGTTATTATGTCTTCACCTTTAACCAAGTGTCTTTTCTTCAGGGATATGTAATGGGTCCTTCTGAAAAAAAAACTAAATATGTGTCATAATTCTGCTTAGCTTCAGGACTTTAGTTTATCCAGTAGAGACAGAAAGATATACAGTACTTCTGCTGCTCTGCATGATTTTATGTCAGATCTGTTACACACACAACAAACACACACAGATAGACACACATGCAAAACAGAAAAATTTATTTTATAATGTACTTTATAAATTATTTAACATTTAATTATTATTATAATTATTATTAAAGGGGCCATATGATGCTATTTCAAGTTTTCTCTTTGGAGTGTTACAAGCTTTGGTGCATAAAGAAGATCTGTAAAAAAGTTGCAAAGACTAAAGTCTCAAAAAAGAGATATTCTTTATAAAAGTTAAGAGGCATCCACACCTACCTAAATGGCTCGTTCTAACATGCCCCCACGTCTACTTCAGATGTGGGAAGATTTGCATAACGCCAACCAAATGTTCACGCAAAGAAAGAAGGCGTAACTTTTATTCTCGCTGTAGTATTGTTGAGCTTTGTAAAAATCGACGCATTTCAGAAAGGCGGGGCATAGAGGAGAAAAAAATAATGTGTTTTTTAACCTTAAACCGCATAAACACATTTCATTACACCAAATACACACAATACTGTTCTTTTTAGCAACATCATATTTAATAAATAAAACATTAAATTCGTTCTTTAATAAAACAGAACAATTTCAAGACTTTTAAAAAAATTTAAATAACATTGTGTTCTGCCAGTTGACTCCTAGAAACTCCTAAAAGTTATTACGCCCCCATAAAATAATTTGATATTTCATAAACTAAATTCCATGAAATCCCAGTGAAATGCCCATAAGTGATTTTCCAACGGTGTGTAATTTCACTTTCTCTGTTTGTGGTATGAAATGTAAAGACCTGAAATGTGTGGGAGAGATTTTAGACCTAAATATCATCTTGTTTTGAGAGGCTTATAAAATAGTTTTTCTGTTAGATGAAAGATAATTGTATTAAACACACATTCTTTTTAATGTCCTAATTTCCATAAACCCCCAGAGAAAATGTCACCATAAATATTGTTTTGACAATAGTGTGTTTTACCTTAACACAACTTGCATGATATGGAAATGTTTACTTTAACATTGTATTGCAGTGTTTTTGTTTATTTCGAGATTTATGTTTTATATTATTACATTTGATTTTAGAAAACAAAACATTTCTAGAAGTATTAAACTTGAAGCATAGCATTTAAAAAAAATCTTAATCAATATTTCAGGTGAAAGTTTAAAGACATATATTTTATATATAAAAAGTGGATTTGTATAGCATAAACAGAACTGTATCAGTCCTTACCTTGTCGGACATCAAGCAGAAACACCCAGAAAATCATGCACACTTCATTACAGAATTATAAGAGTCCTGTTTTTCAGTATTTGAGTTTTCATACGCCTTCTTAGAGAACTATCTTTGTATTCTCAGTAGTTTGAATTCTCAGAAGAGAGTTATTCATGTCTGTTGTTGTCCTGTAAATGATGCACATTGAGGCGTGTTTCAGCTGTGATACTGTGAAACAGAGGCGTAGATTACGTGGGGGACGCAGGGGACGTGTCCCCCCCCCCACTTTTAATATCACGTAAATTCGTCCCCAGCACTTTTTTGGGCAAGTGTGTTCACCATTAGAGTTTCAGAGCTGGTGTGATACATATAGATTTAAATTCAAAGAGACAGGATAGTCTGTGCATGATCTGATGTTTTATTCAGACCCAGAATAAGGTGAGATGAACATTGCGGAGCGCTAAACACTCTGTGCAGTGTATGTTTCATTCATACTCGAAGTCGGAGGGGCTCTCGCGCAGAAAGTCGTACGAGGAAATTCCTAATATGGACAAAAGCAGTTGTTTTCACAGAAAAACAGAAACGTTTGGAAACATGAAGACATTAAACATATGATTGCGACAATATATGGTTTATTTGTGTTTGTCAAGTCATCTCCAGGTAAAATAAATAAAGTATATGAACAATGCCGTGCTAACTGACATAGCATTTATTACAGTATAGAAACTATTCTGCCTTATGTGATAAAAAAAAAGTGTTTGTAGTATATAAACAAATCATTATTATTGGTTATTGTCCAGCAGTTATCTGATTTCTAAGTCAATTAAAAGCTAGAAATTAGAGAACAATTAAAGTTGCCTATACACCAGTCAAAAGTTTTTGAACAGTAAGATTGTTCATGTTTTTAAAGGAAGTCTCTTCTGTTCACCAAGCCTGATTTTATTTGATCCAAAAGTACAGCAAAACAGTAAAATGTTTAAATAGTTTTACTAGGCTATTTAAAATAACAGTTTTCTATTTGAATATATTTAAAAATGTAATTTATTGTGATTTCAAAGCTAATTTTTAGCATCATTACTCCAGTCACACGATCCCTTCAGAAATCATTCTGATATTCTGATTTGCTGCTCAAAAAACATTTATTATTATTATGATGTTGAAAACAGCTGAGTAGAATTTTTTCAGGTTTCTTTGATGAATAGAAAGTTCAGAAGAACAGCATTTTGTAGCATTATAAATGTCTTTATCATCACTTTTGCTCAATTTAAACATCCTTGCTAAATGAAAGTAATAAATTCTATAATATACATTTTAAAAAGAGCTTTTGAATGGTATAGTGTATAATGTTACAAAAGCTTTTTATTTCACATAAATACTGATCTTTGGATCCTTCTATTCATCAAAGAATCCTGAAAACAAATTTATCACGTTGTAAATAGTGATAAAATAATATACTTAAAAAGGTTCTTGAGAAGCAAATCAGCAATATAATGATTGCTGAAGGCTAATGATGCTGAAATCCAGCTTGATCACAGCAATCATTTAAATATAAAAGAGACGCGAAATAGATAATATTCACAATATTACTGCGTAATTGCTTGTACTTGAATCAAATAAAGGCAGGCTTGGGAGCAGAGAGGAATTCTTTATTGTGACGTTATGATGTTTTGTCATTGTGTTTACATCATATTTGTGTTCTGTTGGATGTCTCTTTTTTTCTTGAGTTTCAGATCGCCGCTGATTTGCTACGGGGGTTTTTGTCTCATTTCTACAATGTTTTTTTGGACAAGAGTAGTTAGGTTAGGTTGATTGTATTTATTTTTCTTTTCTTTGTAATAGGTTATGCAGGGGCGTAGATTACGCGTGTATTTTCCGTAACTCTTTTATAACAAGTATGTTATCAAAACCCTTCAAATAAGAATAAAGATAATGTTGAACTGAGATTTTACAGCGTTTACAGCATGTTTAACTCTGCCAATTCTGCATAATATAATTCAATCAAGTATGCATGCACTGACGATCTGATATAGGAACGATCTTTTATCATTTATGGGGTGCTCTTTCATTATTGCACTAATTTTAAGTTTTTTGTGTTGTCAAGAATGAGCAAGAAACAGACAACCTAGGTTTGTCAGGGCAGAATCAGGGTGTAACACAAGAAAAAGAAACTTCACGGGTGAGAACAGATAGAGTGGCTTTTAACACCTGGGTGCTATTGCATTGTTGTTGTTTTTACATTGTTTAAAATCTATTAATGCACAAGTGTTTTTAGGATTACATATGGACAAATCATAAAAAATGTAATTAGTAAAATATAGAAAAAATATGTAACACATTAGTATGATGAACAACTTCTCAGCTATCATTTAGGTACTTATTAGCTTGCATATTGGCTGTTTATTAGTAGGCTACTTAGAAAGCACATATTAATTCCTTATACTTCATGACCATATTCTGCATCCCATAATCCTACCTAAACTTAACAACTACAACGACTACCTTAAAAGCTATTAATAAGCAGTAAATTAAAAGTTTGAGGCGAAAGTCATAGTTAATATGTGTTCCCCATACTAAAGTGTTAAAAAATAATTTAGGATACAAATTATTGGTTATTGTCCAGCAGTGTACTTAGTTTGTTATTTTCTTCTGTTTGTCACTATTCCCTGTATGTACATGTTTCAAACACTACTTTATTTTCAATAGACAGAGGTAGAAGTGAATGTTGAGAGTGAATGAGGCAGAAAGTTTCAATGAGGCTTCAGAGGTAAGGACAGATTATTTACAGCATTGTCTATGATAAGATATTTCTTATACATTTTAATTTAAGACTAATCAGACTAATTTGTACTTTTTTTGTAGACAGAACAGTGGGCATCTGGCATAGGGTTGGCTGCTGTAGAAGTATGCAGGTCTTCTGTAACTGTATTAAAACCCCACCAGCCAGATCCTAAGACTATTGTGTGTCAGGTGCATGGACTGTAGACTAGAACAGAATAAAGTAGTATGTGAATGTGCAAGTATCCATTACTGTGTGCCATGTACTGTACATACAACATACACAAAATACAATTTGAAATATGTAAACAATATACTCTCAGTACCCTTATAAGGACATCTTTGTACTTTATACTCGAAAAGGTGCACATTAGTACCTTAGAGTACCAATATGTACCTTAATGTACAACTATGAAACTTTTTGAGGTAAAAAAGGTACAAATATGTCCTTTTAAGGGTGCTGTCCCAGTGGCATGCTGTTCTATTTTTCTTTCTTTTTTCTTTCTTTCTTTCTTCTTTCTTTCTTTCGGTCTTTCTTTCTTTCTGTCTTCTTCTCTCTTTTTTCTTTAGTTCTTCTCTCTTTCTTCCTTTGTCTTCTCTTTGTTCGTCTCTCTGTCTTCTTTTATAGATCATATATAATAATTAATCATTAAAGCTATATAAATCAAACAAGGTAAGAATTTAAAATAAAACCTGTCAATTAGAAAAGGGAAAAAAAACAGGTATACACGAGACATCCGGTCCCCCCCAACCTTTGAAATGATGCCTAGCCCCTGAGGTAGGTATATGCTGTTTATTTGTTTAGATGGGGTGTTTATTTTGGCCTTGGGTCTCTCGACGAAAAATACCACTTTATTAGTGTCACGTATTATATGAAGTTCTGTTTCTTTTTGTTCTTAATGAAATGTTCTTAATTGGTGGTTGGTTTTTTAAGACGTACAAGAAAGATACCTCTACTTCATTGTGGTCCGGTCTTTTCTCTCTTTTTTTTTTTTTTGGGTCTGGTGGGCCTGCTGGAACCTTTTGTCCTTTTCGTTCGTGTATTGCATCTTACCCCTGCGGGGACGTAATATTATGAAACATTTAAAATCTTACGGTCAAAAACAGGAATGTATTAGTATGTGTATATATTAAGGTGCGCACACACCCAGCAGTGAACACACCACAACACCGGAACACACAACCCGGAAGCAGGGCAGCCATTTGATGCTGCGGGCCCCGAGGGAGCAGTTGGGGGTTCGGTGCCTTTGCTCAAGGGAACCTCAGTCATGGGATTGAAGGTGGGAGAGAGTGCTGTACATTCACACACTTCAGGTTCTGAGTCTCATAAGGTAGGACTCGAACCTTCGGGTTACAAGTTCGATTCTCTAACCATTAGGCCACGACTTCCTCCACTTCTTACCAGAAGTGTTCACATTATTTAAGCCAGGAAGAAGAGAAGGTCCTTCAAGACGCTGAAGAAGTAATAACACCAGACTGATACAAGAGTGCTTTATTCCTGAACTTTTGTTCCTAAGTCACACATCATGATGGGTTTTTACACATGTGTACAAAAGCAACCTTCATGAATCTGATGGTGAAACCACTCTTGAGAAAGGGGAAACAAACCCACTGGATGTTCCTTTAGGTGACATAGCTGAAAATTTATTATTGTTTTTAAATGGGATTAAGAGGTTACATAAAGATAAAAAAGTTATTGAAAAAAAATATGAAATTAAAAAGGAGCATGGTGATTGCTGGCCATCTGATGATATCAAACGAGCTTGGGGACACACAAAGAATGGATATAAAATCAAGCAGAAGACAATACTGGGCTCATGTTATAATTTTGCAGATGCTAAAAATATTTATGGTTTATGATGAGTGTAAACCAAATGCAGCACAGGAGGATCATGATGATACAACCAATGATATTAATAAATTTTGTGAAACAAGACCAGGAATGAAAGAAAACTCAGAAGATGCATCATCTCAAAGCAATGATGACCTGCAGATGTGGAGAGTGGGTTTGCATGCATTTAAACACAAACTAACAGAGAAATCCAGTGCAGTATCAGAAAGTCAACTGAATCTGAATGCTCATTCAAAAAGCAGTGAATCCATGAATGCTGCTTTGGGGAATGAGAACGAGGATACTTTAGATAACAACTGTGAGCTGCACAAAAGCATTGACTACTGTGAGGAGTTGAATTTCACAGATATGCCCGACCGAATGAAAGCTGAAAGAGAGATTGGAAGAGGGGAAGATGGTCTTTGGTCAACTGATGATATAAATCAAGCTCGTGGAAAAGCAGGAAGCATGAAAGGAAACTCAGAAGACAGATCATCTCAAAGCAGTGCTGAACTGGAGACAGTGGAAGCTGCTGGAGAAGATAGGCAGAGTTCTGGAGCAAATCGCAAACCCTCTAAAAGCGGTCTCAATCAAACAGTTAGTGCCAGTAATAACCAGTCTGGGGCACAATATCCAGCTGGGAGTCAGGCCACTAAAAATTATCCTGGTGCTCTCGCTGACCTGTCAGGGACTAATCTCAGTGCAGCATCAGAAAGTAAAAAAGCAGATGAAACCATTTGCATACGTATCCCAGTCTCAGCAATGTTCAGCAGTGGCTCACCAGTTAGTCGTCGTGAAGCTCAACAGCCATCTCAATATAAATTAATAAATGTATTTCCTTCTGATACTGATTTAAAGATAAGAAAATCTTACGCCATGTCATTCGACACTGAAACCAAGAATGCTAAATGGGTGTATGAGATATTGAACAAGGAAACTATAGTGAAAGAATGTGAACGGCCAGAATACTTTGGACATGGCTATGTCAAAGGTCATCTGGCTGCAGCTGCCAATCACAGGTGGTGTCGGGAAGCAAATAATGATGCTAATTTGTTCAGCAACATGATACCTCAGAATAGTACGTTAAACAATAGCACATGGAAAATCCTGGAGAATTATTGTTGAAATATTGTCAGAGATAAAAATGAGATCTGCAATGTCCATGTGTACACTGGACCACTTTACCGGAGACCTATGGATCATTCGGTGTTGGGAGGGAAGAGAGTGCCAAGTCACCTCTTTAAGGTGATCATTGTGGAGAATGTGAAAGGGACAGTAGAAGAGCCAAAATGCTATATGACGCCCAATGAGGCACCACAAACTAACAACTCAAATGACTGCAAGGTGAACATTGAAGATATTCAGAGATTTTCTGGGCTGAAGTTCATAGAACACAGACCCAACAAAAATATGTGACACTTGTAATACTTTCAGATAAGTATCAAAGCTTCTGTATTCATAGTTGACTTGCTCTTCGGATGGGACACCATCACCAGATTGAGACTAGATTACACAACCTGTGTAATAAGGCAACGGGGTTGCCAGGTACTTTCAGTCAAATTGTGTAAAAAGTTTGAAAAATGTGTAAAAATCGGGAAGTCGTGGCCTAATGGTTAGAGAGTCTGACTCATAACCCAAAGGTTGTGGGTTCGAGTCTCATACCAGCAGGGATTGTAGGTGGGGGGAGTGAATGACCAGTGCTCTCTTCCACCCTAATTACCTACAACTGAGGTGCCCTTGAGCAAGGCACCGAACCCACAACTGCTCCCCGGGCGCCGCAGCATAAATGGCTGCCCACTGCTCCGGGTGTGTGTTCACGGTTTGTGTGTGTTCACTGCTGTGTGTGTGCACTTTGGATGGGTAAATGCAGAGCACTAATTCTGAGTATGGGTCACCATACTTGGCCACATGTCACTTCACTTTAAAAAATGTATTCACTAGCATGCCTTATTCTAGCATATGGCGGTTTATAGTACGTATTAAAGCATGACCATATTCTCCTATTTCTACCCCACACTCAATTTAACAACTGCCTTAATAAGATATAATAAGCAGCAATTAGGGTGTATTGAGGCAAAGTCATAGTTACTAGTTGTTAAATAGTGAGAACTGCTCCCTAAACTAAATTGTGACCTAAAAATTGAGGTTAATAGAACTTAAGTGATTAATTAAGTGATGATTGAGCATTAGTGATAAACACCTGCTGTTAACATGCAGAATCACTAAAGGAAAGAGAAACACGACAACTACAAGTGACTTCCAACCACAGCCTTAGATGAGATCAACTGAAATAAAAGAAGACATTAAACCTCTCAAGATCTCAGCAGAATATGATTGAACAACTCTACAAACAGCATCACCAACTTCACGCAGTATATAACAGGACGAATTTATGCTGTCAGACAGACGTCTACAACATTTGTACTGAGAATAATAACAGTCAGGGTGCAATAAACATAATGAAGAATATATTCTAGTGATGTGTGTTTGCTTTGTGGGCACTTGCCCTTGACTTTTCGTGTTAGTTTTTCTCTGGTGAGTTCATACTTGAAACATTGTTATGCAAGAAAAACCTAAGGAGAAAATGAGATAGTGTGAATGTTGGTCACATTATGAGGATGACAGAATCAACATTTAGAAAGTATATAGATTAAAAACATCAATTTATTATAAATGATTATTAGTAAATTTAAATCTATCATCCTGCGATAATATCCATATGGATGAGGTGACAACAATTGTATATGACGCCATCAAACTCTGTAACATAGATAATTGTAGTTTAAGTACTATTATTATTATTATTTAGTATTATATATATTATTATTATTAATACAGTACAGCTGATTTTGCAAACCAAAACATTTGGAAAATAACAGTACATTGGAAGCACAGATGGGTATATATATAGTATATATGATTATATATAATATAAGATATATATATTATCCATACACTTTTGAAAAGTGGTGAAATCTTTTTAAATCTTTATTTTTCTTGTGATGCTGTTCACCCATATACATTATAAATAAAACGTGAACAAAGGCAATGATAGTTTTTATAGAGTCCACAGGATCGAAATAGGTTCCTTACCTTGTCTGTCCTCCAGAAACACAGAAAATCATGTGAACTTAAGTGTTCAGAATTATAAAGGTCCAGTAACCTTTCCAGTGAAATCTGTTTAGTTTTCATATGCTGTCTTACAGAAATATCAGCTGTATTTCTGTAGTCACAGTTCAACAACGAGAGTTATTCATGTCTGTTCTTCAGTAAATGATGATGTTGATTGAGGAGTGTTTCAGTTGTGATGCTCTTTATTAAGTTGAAGGCGTCATAAGGATGAATCATCCTACGTAGCTGTTTATACTGACCTGTCTAGCTGTTGTGAGAATATGTGTTTCTTAGTTCCTTAGATTATTAAAAAAAGATGTCAAACATATCATCTTATTATTATTCATATCACAATATTTACTATTATATAACTGCATTTATGATCAGAAATGTGTTTCATGTTCATAGTCATTACTTGCATCAAAAACAAGTCAGACTTTTCTCGCTGTACAAGTTTTGCAGGTCACAGTGGAATGCTGTTTTTACTCACCGTACAAGTCTTTGAGTCATTGTATATTTTATAGTAAATTTCAATGTAAGTATTTCTATTGTCCGAAGCTGCCATGTTTGCACACATGCACTTTATTTAGTCTTATGTGAGTGTGTATATCTTGTTAGTCCTTCAAGGCTTCATCCCGTGGTGGAAGAAGACAGAGAGTGACATGTTTTATTTAAAAGAGTGGGAACGGAAGTATTTTGAGGAATATGAAATTATTAAAATATAAATTTTGCTTCATTCCTATTTTACGCACTCAAAATAATATACTTATGTTCAAACTGTAACTCCATTAGAAACAATTCCTTCTTTGAATATTTGTAAAAATTGAATGAAGTTTTTAGCAAATGAATCATGTTGTTGTTTTAATTAATTTACTGATTTATGATATTCTCGTGAGGTGTATGTTTGTGAAATTTTATGTGACATTTTTGTATGGTCATCTTGGCCAGGACTCCCTGGAAGAAGAGATTTCTTGTATCTCAATGGGACCTTAAGGAAAATAAAGGATGAATAAAATAAAAAAAATAAATGTTGTAATCTGAAATGTTGAATGTCCTGTGTCTGCTTTTAGAAAGCAAAACGCTTCATAGAGAACTGTAACAAATGTGTTTGAATTTAGGAGGCCAAGACATTGTGCCATATGTATCACAAAAATCACATGATTATTCTGGACTTCAGTGATAATATAACCAATCAAATTGTAGAAAGGGTTAATATAACTTGGTTATTTCTGAACATATCCTGCAATGTATAAATGTGTGTGTATTCTTCTGGTCGTTGAGTTGCTCTGCTGTGTCTGAAGTGACTCCCGGCTTCATTCTGCATTAGAGACTCAAGCACACACCTGGGGCAATCAAAACTTTACTTTCACTTTCATTTTCACCACGGGAATCACAAAGACCTACTGTCTGTTCAGAAACACAGTTTTAGAGCTTTTTTCTTCATTCTCCACGAATCGCTGATTTCTTGAAATTCAAAAAAGTCTGTATGACAGAAAAAGGGTGAAATAATGAGACTCTTCTTGGTAAATGTTTGAAGAGGGTGGAACAGTTTCTGATCATCTTGTTCACCGAGTCAGACAGGAGCATCAAGATTTCTTCAGGATGATGTTAAAAAATGCATTCAGAATGAACATGAGAGAACACATCTTTTGATAACAAAACAACACAAGACACTGCTTTTTTTATTGCCCTTCATTTTTTTACTGTGTTTGAAGCTCACAGAGTTTCTCCAGGGTCTGTCAGGATCAAATCTTTGTCAAAATGATTTTTTTTCACATGCTGAAGTCACAATGATATAAGCACACGTCTGATTATGGTGCTCATTGTCAGTGTTCGGAGACGTGAACAGCCAAACCAGTTTCTGTCTCTTCCTTTGTTCTGCATCATGTCTTTGTGTTCATTGTGTGTTTCATGCCTTTTTTGGTCACTGTACTTTCATTATCAAGGTTGCACACTTTGTTTGCTTGGCTGAAAGTGAGTGGGGGGGGGGGGGGGGGGGGGGGGGGGGGGGGGGTGTTTTGATTGGGCTTGATTCAAGGTTCAACACCTTCATATCGTAGTTCATATTGACAACTGACTCAAATACTTCACATACTAACATTGCACTAGATGCACTTTCCCATTGTTGCTGGTTAGATAGCTAGCTAATATTACCAGACAATCAGATTTCCTGCCAGCTAATTTATTAAATCGTTAAAAAAAAGGTGTGGTATATAAATAGTACAAGTCATGGTACAGTATATGAAGCTTGCTTAAACACAGCTGTAAAACAGAAAGACAGTTCAAAAAACACTGTTATATGCACTAATCAATGCCAAGAATAAAAAAAATGCACTCAAAACAACTGGACGATGCACTTATTTAACTGAAAAATGAAGTGTGGAATGTCAAGCACTCAATGGTCACAGTTAATGAGATGATTAAGTGATGATTAATGTTGAAATTTGTTTCTGAAATATTCTGTGGATATCACCATTATGGTGATTAGTGTTTGCTTTAGTTTAGCTAAAGCAAACTACTACTACTAATCTTTATTCCTATCACTGGTTTTATTGTGTGTAATGGGGATTTGGCAATATTATATGTAAACTATCATGCCAATAAAGTACACTGATATTGAGAAAATATATATACATTATTTAAAGTCATTTAAAGAAACATGAAGAAAAACAGGAAGAAATATACTGAAAATGTAGAAAAGTATTGTTTCTTTAAATGACATAATTACACCAGTAGATGGTGACCAATGACTTTCCTTTTGAATATGATGAGCCAGCACCTCAAACAGCTTGAGGAAGTTGTTGCAGAAATGAATCCAGTCAAGATATTTTCATATCTACATATCTAAGCAACTGTCTCTTTAACACAACCTTAAAGAGGTACAGTTTCACTACTGTTTGGGATTTTATTAGCTGCAGAAGTGTTTGTTCCAGTATTGCTAATGATACGATGAAACAATGTTTCAAGCACGTGAGTTTTCATTAGATGGTCTGAGAGCAGTGAATCTTCAAGACAGACAAACAGCAATGAAACGGTCAATGAAATTAGCTGCAAATATAGAACACAATAGAAATTGCTGTTAGCTGTTGTGAGAAATTTCACCAGCTGTGTGGGTGCTGTGTTTATAGGTTGAGTCAAACCACAAGCCAGTGGAGATAATATTCAAGAAGCTCCATCCAGACTATAATAAAATGCTGATGAGACTGTAATTAATGCTGTCCAGGGCAGTGTTATTGGAGTTAGGTCTAGTGTTACAGAGTTCAAATATTGTTTTAATGTAGTTACAAACCTTGTGCACAGTAAAGTCAATAGGACAGAGAAGAAAGTGAAAGGGAGCATGAAGACGTTGTGAGAGTTAGCAAAGACTCCTTTTTGAATCTTAAGCACAAAGCAGAAAGATGTGCTACACAAACATGTTAGTGCAGCAAAACCATTTGAATAAACAGCCTAAACAGATAGTAAATGCATTCAACTTTGAAATGTTTATCTGCTTCTAACTGACATCTTGTTTCTGAACCGTCTGAAGAGTTTGTGTGAAATCTCCCTCTATGAGCTTTTATAATTCATTTAGTCTAAGGTATAGTGAGCTATCGTGCACAATAAATGAATTACTTTGACACACTGAGCTCAGAACAGATAGAATTTCTCCAGGACAGACACAGAAGACATTATTACTGACTATCACAGTCAAAAACACTGTATCTACACTTCAAATATATTCACTGGAGTAAAACATCACATAAACAATATCTGCACAACTATTCTCATTCAGACTGATTTAAACACACGCCTGAAATAAATTCTAATTTACAGCAAAAAATGTGTTAAGCAAATTAAACTTTATTTATCATTTCAACATAATGGTCATGCTTGATTCTCTAGCAACACACCACATTAATCTTACCATTTAATCTTTCCATAAAATGTGCCTATCATGAGTGTTTTTTGTTTTGTTTTTTGTTATAAATGAATTAAATTATATTTTGAGCGAGTACAAAAAACAGTGTTCAAATTCTTCTTGTCTTATCCTGATTCACTGTGGACTATATTATTCATGTGAAGCAGGGAATTGCAAAGACAACAGATCATTTTATTCATAATATGACATTTCAGTTAAATCCAATGTAAAGTACTTTATTGATTGTGTTTACATTTAATATTGTCAAAGCATTTTTACACAAAACAAATAATGACAAAAAGGGAAATATTTAATATAACAATAACAAACATCAATAAAGTAGAATTAGAATAAGGTGAAAAGCAATGAATAAAATAGCACAGAAATTTAAATATAGGCCTATGGAATATATAAATGTCATATAGACATATAAACACATCACAAACAAAAATGTTTTTTGTCTGTTTGTTAGCTATGAATGAAAAAGTGTGTCTCTGTCTTGCAAAACAATTACAACACAAAATCTGCACAAACAAATGTAGCATAGAAAACTAGATGATAAACATGAGCAAAAACTGAATCTTTGAATGCTTAGTTCATTACACGTTTGGGAACACCTATTAGATATTATTATAATGCTTATATGTCTTCAAGTCTTCAGAACTATAAATACAATTTGAATAATGGGAGGTATTTAGTAAATTTATAATAATAATAATAGCACTAATAATACGTTTTTGTAATAGAAAAATAAATACATAAACATGTTAAGCATAAGCATTTTATAACTGTCCAAAAAACTAATTTCAAGCATTTAAGCATAAGCACTTGCACTCAGATCAAAAGATATTTAAGTTCATGAGAAACATTTTTGAAAACACGAGTAAGTATATTTGAATGGTGTGCATCTATATATAAACACATACAGTATGGGATTTTCATCTACAGATGTTACGTTTATCCAAACACACTCATAAGAGAAGATCAAACACAACTCTCTGTGTTTCAGTGTCATGGGGTTAACACAGTAAATTACTGTACACATCAGACTTAGACAAGCAATACTACCATTATCAGTAATCAGCTTATTTTGACCAGTTATTAACTTACCGGTTTACATTATGAGTTATTCTGACTCCTATATTAACATTATGTTGTGTTTGATTCAGATCTTCTCCCTGCAATGTCACAGATATTATTCCGTCTGTATCTCCCAAATTGAGTCGATGTTCTATGAACGTCAGCCCAGAAACTCTCTGAAATTCTCCAATGTTCATCCTGCAGACATTCAAGTCTGTAGTTTGTGGTTCCTCATTGGGCATCACATAGCATCCTGGCGCTCTTACTGTCCCATTCACATTCTCCACAATGATCACCTTAAAGAGGTGACTTGGCACTCTCTTCCCTCCCAACACCGAATGATCCATAGGTCTCCGGTAAAGTGGTCCAGTGTACACATGGACATTGCGGATCTCATTATCTGTGGTCATATTTCGACATCTAATCTCCAGGTCTCTCCACGTCCTTATGTTTAACAAATGATTCTGTGGTATAATATTCCTGAACAAATAAGTGTCATTATAGGCTTCCCGACACCACGTGTGATTGGCAGCTGCTGCCAGATGACCTTTGTCATAGCCTTGTCCAAAGCTTATTGGATTACAATTGTTAACTAAAGTATTCCTGTTCAGTATCTCATACACCCATTCAGCATTTCCGGTGTAATTGTCAAATGACATGGCATAAGATCTTGTTATATTTACAATATTATCTGAAGGAAATCCATTTATTAATTTATAGTGAGATGTGACATATGGAACTAAATGATCTCTAGCTGTTGGTTCTTTGTGAAACGTTTCTAAGAGTGGGATACAAATGTAAATGGTTTCATCTTCACTATACATATTTTCTTCACTTTCTAATGTCCTAGACTGGCCATCAGGAGCACCATTCCCAGTGGCCTGACTCCAGACCTGAAATGGGAATTGTGTCCCAGGCCCGACCTGACTGACACTACCTGTTTGCCAGAGATAGCTAGATGTTGGGTGATTTCCTCCAGAATGCTGCTTAACTCCTCCATCAGCTCCCAGTGTCTTTAGTTCATCACTGCTTTGAGTTGATCTCTCTTTTGAGATTACTTTCATGATTTCTGCTTTTCCACAAGCTTGATTTATATCAGCAGTTGACCAAAGAACATCTTCCCCTCTTCCATTCTCTCTTTTAGCTTTCATTTGGTAAGGCGTATCGCTCAAACTCAACTCTGCGCATCTTTGAACTAAATTTCTACCCTCGTTCAGATCAGACTCTTCTTCTTTTGTTCTTTGTCTTTTTAATACCTGCAGCACTATCACAAGAGCCCAGCGATTTCTTCTTAAGTCTTCATCAATTCTTTGTGTTTTCCCCCAAGCTCGTTTGATATCATCCTCTGGCCAGCAATCATCATGTTCCTTGTCAATGTCATATTTTTTTTCAATCTCTTTTTTAGTTTCACACAAGATCTCAAGCTCATTCAAATATTTTTATAAACTCTCAAGTACGAAATCTAATTTGACATCAGGTGGGTTTCTTCCCCCTTTCTCAAGAGTGGTTTTACTATTTTCAGAAGATTCAGGAAGTTGCTTTTGTACACAGATCAAACTCATCTTGAGTGTGCACAGTGTGATATTGAAAACTGGTAAACATATACATTTTATGCCAAAGTTCTACTTTCTTGAATTATAGGAACAAATTCACCCTGTAGATCCCATTCTAAAGTTGCTGGTATATGTTATACTTAGATACTTCTATCGAGAGGAGCTTCAAACTAACGAACTTCTCTTCTTCCTGACTACAAAAATAAATAATAAACTACAGAAATACATGCACATAAAATGGGATCTGTCAATGTGAAATAACTTATGTAGCTCTGATTGTACCCCTCTTCTGTTCCACAACACACACACACACAACACACACACACACATTTTGATTTCAAAGTTCCATTCTTTTTCAGACTCAAATTGCCTTCTCTTATTTCATAATGAAAAACAAATGATTTAACATGTACAATTACAGGTTCAAATTCACAATGCTGAAATCTGATGTTCCCACAATACTGTTGTCACAGTACCAAAAGTTCACTAGTCTGTACCATACCAGTAAAATTTCATGGTTCTCCATGGCAAAAACTATTAGAACTATTTAGCTATTTTATTTATTTAAAGAAAAAAACGAAAATAGTTTATCATTAATGCTAAACACACAAGGCAGCCGCCAGTCCTGCAGAAGACTTTTATTCATTTACAATATTTTAAATTCTGCCTCAACTTATGTTAAGGGGACCTTCACACTATGCTTCAAGACATTTCATTAAGACCAATAAAACCATTTAGTATTTGACAGCAGTGTGTGGAAATGTTTTCTGTCACAGTGCAATGTAGTGCATTTGTTTATTTTTTTGTGTAGATTTATTGTGATTTTGTATATTTTTAATTAACATCTGATTGGAAACAAAATTTTTTTTAACAAACATTAATGAACGGTCTGTTTGTAGCATCGCATGTATTATTAATATCTTAAACAATATTTAATCTGGAACTCTTAAGCCATAGATTTAATATAGAAAAAGTAGATTAATTTTTTTCCCAACTGCTTGCACACATTTTCAAAACTTTGCCTCTTTTTTTTTCAAAAACTTTACACACAAATCCAAGAATTGCATGCACAAAATGCAAAATGCCACATCTCTTGCAAAATGAAGCACTTCATTCAAAATATCACAAACACATCTCAAAAGCAAACATTTGCAAACACCTTTGTCATAATATTAATTCCTGCTAGATTGTTGTGTGTTACATAGGAATTGTGTGTTGTGTTTTGCAAAAAAAAGTTTATGAAATTGAAAACTGAGTCAAAGTCTGAGAATTAGCGTATGGTTTTGTAGATTTGGTTTGTGGTTCTGGTGTCAGCTTTCGAAAATTGTTGACAAGTTATCAAGTTAAGTCAAGTCTGCTTTATTGTCAATTTCTTCCACATGTACAGCACATACACAAAGATAATTGAAATTGTGTTACTCTCAGACCCTTGGTGCATACAGATAACAAATACAGATTAAATACAAAATACAACTATACAAATATACAATAAGGTAAAATGTAAAAAAAATATATATAGCACAAGGCATATGGCAGATAGAGTGCAAACCAGTAAAGTAAACAACAGTGCAGAAATAGTGATTGTAGTGCAAAAAAAAGTATTTTGTAGTGCAAAAAGAGCTTATTCAAGACTGATTAAAGTGACAGTGGTGTGTGTGTATTTGGGAGGGGGGGAGTGGGAGAGTCCGTTAGAGGGTCAGAGTTCGGTGGTGCGTGGGGCAAAAGAGGGGGGGGGGGCAAGGTCGGGAGGGAGTTTAGTTTCCTGACAGCCTGATGGATGAAGCTGTTTTTCAGTCTGCTGGTCCTGGCCTGGAGAATCCGCAGTCTCCTCCCTGATGGCAGCAGACTGAAGCAGCTGTGTGTCGGGTGGGTGGGATCACATGCAATGCAGAGTGAAGATTTTGTGGTAAGCAGTTGGAAAAAAACGTAAGGGAAAGAGTAATTTTATTATATAACAGAACTGAATTCAAATCCTTACCTTTAATCTTTCCTTTAGTAGAAATACATATAAAATCTTATAAACATCAGGGTCCAGTACAGGGTCCAGTATGATCCAGAGAAATCTGTGGAATTTATAAACACTGTCTTAGAGAAATATCAACAGATTCTCTGTCACAGTTCTCCAAAGAGGTTTAATCATGTCTGTTCTCCAGTGAACCACATTGAAGAGTGGGTTTGTTGCCACAAACAACAAACTGAATGTGCAAGTCATTGCCAAGTTCTCATCCAAATGCTTAAGCACAAACAAGTAGGCTAGCTCCATTTGTTTAAAACTAATTAAGAAATGTCTTAATTTCGACAGATACTTTTTTTTTATCAGAGTAGAGGATGAAACTATAATCAAAATGCAACAAGCTGTGATTAGTAGCCTAAATAATTACTTAACCAAATGAAATAATTTAATTTAATTAAAATGGATAATAGTCGGTGACCCTTTAAAAATACCATAAATGTTTCCCCATTCCCCCAGGGGTTTAGTTCTGTATGCTTGAATAGCAGCATAAACAACAGAACAGGAGGATTTAATGTCATTAAAAATAATATTTAATTATTTGATTGATTCTTTTTGTTTGTTGTCTAATGATGGTAAGCGCTTTATAATCGCGTGAATGAATTTATCGCATTATGATAAGCCTACTAATAGGCATAATAGATCAGTATAATATTATTCAATACTGCAGTGCCTCGGGTAATTAAATCCCATCCTGCAAGACATATACAATTTAAATGCCTACAGTATGGGTAATTCCCTTTTTGAAATCATACAATACAAAACAATACTTCAAGGTAATTCCCTCTTTGATCTGAGCATCCTTATACTCTGCACTTGCACTTTTTCTGAACGTTCAGTGTAATAATACACTTTTCACCCATTCTGAGGCAATTATTTAAAACATTTCATCATATATATTCACATACATTGTATATAATAGAACATATTTGCAATGTACTCTTGTTAAAGTAAAAAAAAAAAGTACATAAGTGTAAAAGAATAAAAGGATTCAAAGTTGGGTAATCTTTTACTCTTAAAAGTACAAATTTTGATTTACCAAAATGTAACGGAGTAAATGTACTTCGCTACTCAGTTGTTAAGTCATATTTTTTTAAGTCATATTTGTTATATAAAATGTGAATTTGTGTAATGTCAGCAGAACTGAACTACAGTTCTTACCTTGTCTGTCCTCTAGAAACACAGAGAAGACCATGCAAACTTGAGTGTGCTCTTTTATAAGCGTTTAGTAATGTTTGCAGATCTCAGAAGAGAGACAGTCAAGTCTGTTGTCCAGGAACTGATGATGATTATATTTAAACTGTGACACTCTTTGCTAAGTTGAGGGCGTCACTGTCAAGATCAGCCCTTCCCCAAAGGCTGATTATACAGACTGAAAGGTCAGTTACATTCTAGACACAAAGGCTAGTTGTTGTAGGAATATGTGCTGTGTGATTTCACACGATTATTAGGACAGTAACTTGCCTGCGATTTAACGAAAATGTTTAACAATTATATTGCATATCTTTTAGGATTATTTAGATTGTAAATGTCAAAGTAATATATCCTATAAAAAAGATATATACAGTATATAATTTTATATTACAATAATCAGTTTGTACTCACTGCACAAGTTTTGTTGTAACTCACAAGTGTTACAACTGTGGAAAAAGCATTTGCTGCATGCTTTTGCACATGTGTTACATCACAGTATTCCATCTGTCCCGCAGACAGCATCTTGCATATTTGCCTGATTTTCTGAGTGACACTGAATCATAGCATTGATTTAATAAAACAAATACATGCACTACATGTTTCAGAGTGAAGTGCAGCACTGTGTTCATTTACACGTGAGCAGCTCATTATCCACTGGTTCCTGCAGTGTCTCAGAGCGACTCGGTTCACAGTAAATGTGGCTCCACACGTACTCATCTCCGCATCTGAGTCTGGATCACTTACTGTGCATTTGAGAATATCACCAGATAGCCTATGCAATGAGAATCATTTAGACACCTGTTGCCGACAAAGAAGAAGCATTAAAGATTCCAACGGTTTCCTGTCAAAAATAAAATCTTGATGTTTTAACATCTAAAAATAATGAAATTAAGACCAGAACATATTTGCACTGTAATTTTACAGTAATACTATCAATAAATTGACTTTTATTAAACACTTAAGATTGTTTTATTCAGTGTCACATGCAGGGCTTGACATTAACTTTTTTGCTCACCAGTCACTGTGGCTAGTGGTTTTCCAAAATGACTAGCCACTCAGCATTTTCAATGGCCACAATTTTGTTGTTGGGAAATAGCATTTTATATGACTAAAGTTACTGCATACTAAAATTAATTGAAATTGATTTCCAGGTCTAAAATGTAGCATGAAAGCATTTACATTGCAAAACTGCAACAGTATGAATAATGTTATGGGCTTGGTGTTTAAATATATATTAGGTATAAAAATACCCTATTATATTCTACCCGTATATATATAATATATATATATATATATAGTTATATAATCATATTGTAGCAAAATTCATGCTCAAAAAGTGAAATGGGGTATAAATAAGTACAATTAATTATGATAATTACAATTATTTATATCAGCTGCCAGTAGTAACTGTAGCAGGATTAAATTGCCATCAACCAATCTGTTCGTCCAGCGAACATTCAGTGCATGTTCATATCAACTCTAGGAAAGGATATTTTCGTTTCCAGAGAAAATACCTTCATACAGTATTAATGCATTAGAGCACGTAGCAAAATCGGAATTGCAAAGGGACATTAATTTGCAAGGCAGAAACTCATGTAATTTGTGCACAAAATTTTATTAACTAAACACTAACACAAAACTAGTCTAACAAACATATACGAAACAGAACATACACACGCACGCATACATACAAAGGGGAGCTAAAGTGGATGAATGAAGCCATTAGAGAAACCAGAGAATGCAGTTATGGAAAATTAGTCAGTTAACCACCTGAGTGAAACCGTCAGCGCTGTTTTAGAATGGGGTCTACAGCTTATAAACCTCTGTTTCGTTTAGTTAAATGTACGATACTTGCTTTGCCTTGGCTGTTG